>CABHPP010128136.1:33846-50785 GCA_902168425.1 Peromyscus attwateri
GAGAGAGAGAGAGAGAGAGAGAGAGAGAGAGAGAGAGAGAGAGAGAGTTTCTGTTTCCAATAGTGTGCTGGCCCAATGACAAACACTCAATATTACCTATTAATTGAATAAAGTTTGTTAATTAATATAAATACTATAAAATGAAAAAAATGAAGGATACACCTAACTCATTATTCTGTAACCCAGTTTTGTTAAGTATTGTTGAATCAGGTTTATAGAAACTTCCATCACAATTATACAGTCACCACTTTAAAGTGTCAATCTGATCAGTGCTATAGATAGATACTCAGCCCTATTGTGCAGGCAGGGCAAGGGAGTACATTCCTGGACAACAATTCAATAGTGAATAGGTCAGAGGGCCATCAAATAAGACACTAAAGTGATGTGCTGAAAACAAGCCAAAAGCAATGCAAAAATCAATAAAGACATCTGAGAAATGGCTAGCATTGAAGAGACCTTCCTGGCAGGCCTGTGAGACAGAGGCAATCTAGTTTTTCCACACACCAACCACTCACTCCTGAAGAGACAAAGCAGAAGAAAGATAAGTGGGATTCAACTCTATTGAAGCTCCAGGGACACATGACAACATGAGCACATATCTAATTGATACTTCAGAGAGAGCTAGTCATCAGTAATCCTGCAAGTTGATTTGGGGTATCCCAGTGTGCAATCTTAGCATAGAGCAATTAAGAATGAAATTAGGGATACCAAGAAGTCTGTGTAGTCCAGTGATTAGGATGAGCTCTGTGATGAAGCTTCCTGCCTGACAATGGCTTACGGATTAGAGAATTTGTACAGATCATCCAATGTTATGTGATTACTTCATACCTATAGAAGTATTACTGGCAGTAGAATTGTGAAGATTAATGTGCTAATGTTGGGTGTATTTTGCATCTCACACAAATGAATGCTAGCATTAGCCACATAACAATCAATATATTTATTCTTGGTAAGCTGAAAAGTTCATAAGACTACTCAGAGTTTTAAAAAAAATTATTTTTTGGTTTTTCGAGAGACTTTTAAAATTTTTAAAGACTATTTTCTCAAACCCATTTTGTGAAAGAAAAATGAAACATAAAGAGATGTGAGGCTTTTTTCAAAATCCTTGAGTCTAACAGAGATAGGGCTGAGATTAGAACTCAGGACGCTTTCTTTAGCATGGCCACTTTCCCCCACTATCTCTGTTTCTACCTCTCATGAAACTACAGAGGACAAAGACAGAGACTGAGTCTTGTTATACCACAATTATCCTATATTTTTTTAATGTGTAGTTAGTGTCAGACAGGGTATCACCACTGTTTTAGATTAGCACTGTCTCAAATGAAGTTATTTTAAATATGTAACTAAATAACAATACATAAATGTCTTTGTGCAGTCTCTGTTATGGGAAATACATGCTCAATAATGAATATGATACACTGAGACATAGGATATGTGTATTATCTATTTATAGCAATAGGATATAAATGTATTAATTTCTTCAATAAAAAGCTTTCAATAAGATATGTATTTTGGGAAGTGCTAATTACAGAGCTTTAAAGAAAACCACCATGCTCTCTATTGATACTGATATGGAGCTTAAATTCAAACCAGTGAATAGTTGACTATATATTCAATTATGAAAGTGTTATGATGGAATCAGTTTGGAAAAAATAATGGCAGAGGACCTGTTTTCAGTTGAGCAGGGAGAATCCCATCAAGTCAGTGATGTGTAAAATGGGGCCTTAGGACCACGAGAACACAACGATGCCAAGAAGGGTGGGTGAAAAGCCAGTAAGACAGGAGTCGAGAGAGTAAAGTCCTAAGGAAGGGCTTTGTATATCTTGCTCTGAGCAATCCCCGGAAAGAAGCTAAAATGAGGGGCCAAGCAAGCCGGGGAGAGTGGTCAAGGGCGGGTTACGTCAGAGGAAAGCAGCTGTGTCAGTCAGGTCTGCGCGAGCAGCAGCTGAGGAGAGCGGATTTCACTGCGAGGACGGCCAAAAGCTGCTAAAACGACTCTGTAACTGATTTATGATACATGAGTTGCAGAGTCAAACACGGATGTTGGGAAGGCAGTCTTAGCCCAAGCTACAGATCACAACGGTTTGTGTTTTAGGTGGAGGAGGAGTCATGAATAAGAACGGGATAGGCAGAACTGATGAATGTTTTAGAGAGAGTGTCTCTGGGATGCCCGGTAAAATCATACCTGCAGTTGATATAAGAATGGATGTATGATGACTCCAGAAAACTCATGTTAGTTTTAAATTGTATAATAGATATACATTTTTAGCACATTCATTATCTGAAGCATTGTATTTTAAAGGTTTTACAAATTTTAAGATAATTACTTAAAAATTAAATTTCTCTGAAATCAGGATTATTTTTAAAATCGAGAATATTAAGTGAAATACATATTTGTCATTATATTTCAAGTGTTATGACAACACTCCAGGTATTAGGTTAATATTTGACCCATAGGTTTTTGTAAATTTATCCAATATAACTTATTTCAAAGAAACCGTCAGGTGTTACCTGAACAAGGCCCTAAGGATGTGAAATAGGGAGTTCCTCACACCAAAGACTACAGAAAATGCTGCACACCATGTGTTTCGACTATAAATCAGTGAGCATCTGAAGACCTGATACTGTTCATGATAACAGTGGGAAGTTCGTCAGCTCAAGGTTGCTATTTACTTCTTATTTAAGAGCATATTCATCAAGGAATATATCATCAAAGTATTTGTGGAAATTTGGTAGCTGTATCTAATTATGATACCTTAAAATCTGTTAAAAATGTTTAACCATATTCAAAACGGCACATTAATCATATTCTATAGGGTTTCAACCCATATTTTAAAATGTTTCCCAGAAAGATATTATTTTTGCCAGGATCAACATTCTTCACTCACTAGTTTTGAAATAGCATATTTGTTCTGTTTATGTCCTTGTTCTGCTGCTGGACCACCCTGGACACAGCTGTTCTAAGTTCATGTGGAGTTTCTTAGAAGTGTGCCTGTGAGGAACATTCATCCACAAATCACAACTCTAACCCCATAGACATTGGTTACTCTTGAGTTACAACAGTGGGGTGTGGTGATATTGTGTTCCCCAAAATATTGTGCACCCTAATAAACTTATCTGGGGTCAGAGAACAGAATAGCCACTAGATACAGAGGCCAGAAAATGGTGGCACTCACACCTTTAATCCTAGCCTTCAGGAGGCAGAGATCCATCCGGATCTCTGTGAGTTCAAGGCCACACTGGAAACAGCCAGGCGTGGTAACAAGAGCCTTTAATCCCAGGAAGTGATGGCAGAAAGGTATATAAGGTGTGAGGACCAGGAACTAACCTGGTTAAGCACTTAGGCTTTGAGCAGCACAGTACAGCTGAGATCCTTTTGGATGAGGACTCAGTAGCTTCCAGTCTGAGGAAACAGGATCAGCTGAGGAATTGGCAAGATGAGGTGGCTGTGGCTTGTTCTGTTTCTTTGATCTTCCAGCGTTCACCCCAATAACTGGCTTCAGGTTTGATTTTATTAATAAGACTCTTTAAAATTCGTGCTACAGTAGGTAGGTCTGTCAAGTGTATGACCATACAGAGAATTCACTGGACAAGTGGATCATGGGACTCAGTTAATAATAAACTGCAGTAGCAGGTCAGAGCCAGACAGACACATACTCATTCATACACATAAGCACATATACACAAATTCACACACATACATATACATGTACATATATGCACATACATGTGTACACATACAGGCACACATAGGTATATACCATACATACACACACACAAACACACACACAAACACATACACACACACACACACACACACACACACACACACACACACACACAGACTCTTTACTGAGATTTGAAATAACTTTGAAGAACCATTTGCCCAAGCTCATCTATGAAGAAATTTTCTCTCAATAATGCTATAGTGGCTTGCTTTTTATTACCCATCCCCACATATTATTTAAGACCCTACTAGTGTTTCTGCTTCCTAGGAAGGGCAGTTTTCAGATTTCCTAGAACCTCTACAGCACATAAACAGGCCCAAACAAAAGCATATTCCGTGCCTCCCTAAATTATAGATAGACTCTGTCTTAAACTCTCTGATTTGGTTTCTGCTCTTGTACATTTTCATGTTTAATCCGATTTTAATATGCTTTTTCTTCTTCTAGATCCATGGCTTAGACAAGAATGACTTTAAACAAGTCTTGGAAATCTAGATATTACAGTTTGAATTATAAAACAATAAACAATTTAGCCACAGTCAGGCCATTAAAAGGCAAGACAGTATTCGGGCAAAAACCGATGGATCTTGTAGAAGGAGGAAAGGAAAAAGCAAAAATATGTGAAGAGACTCGTAACCAGAGACTCGGGAAAGTGGTAGAAGACAATGTGGATTGAAACAGTTAGATACTTAAACATAGATTCAAGCCTGTTTGGAGGAAACATTTCTTGATTCAGGGAGGAGAGAAACAATTTAGATTTGCTATGTTCTTAGTATGATTTACCAAAGGATTAGATGTAGTGGGTAGCCATTCCAGCTTTGGTCTGGAAGTTCCAACCCCCATTGAGGCTTCCGTAACTATCATGCCTACAAGGCGGGGCCAAGGGAGGGCCTGAAGACCTGAGATCAGGATGCTTGGCGCTCTCTTGTTTCCTGGACCTGGACGCGAGAGGTAGACCAAAGAGGGTTCTCCAGAGAACATCGCCGGACTGTGCTGCGTCTTTTCCAGAACCCACCACCTACCTATCCCTTCATTTGTAAGTTACCCACTAAATAAATCTTCCTTTTAACTACATGGAATGGCCTTAGTAATTACACCAATAATTAGAGTCATAGAAATATCTATTCAAGTACCATAAACAGCTGAGTAAGAGCAAAGTCTTAGCTCTTCTGAAAGCGTCTTCTACTTTGTGTTAGTATGGACATCCACTTCATCAGCTCCCCAGTATCTGATCCTTGGAAATTCACTAGACACTTTAGCCTTTTAGAAGCCTTTAGATATCAATGTAAACAAAAACTAGAAAGAAAAACCATGTTTCACTTATTTGAACTTTTCTTCAAATAAAATACTAACTTTTTTATTAAGAAATTTTTTTATTCATTTTGCATACCAATCACACATCCCCATCTCTTCCCTCCTCCCATCCCCCCTAGCCTTTCCCCCAACACCCATTCCCTCCTCTGAAAAGGCAAGTCCTCCCATGGGGAGTCAGCAGAGCCTGGTACATTCAGCTGAGGCAGATCCAAGCCCCTCCGCCTGCATCAAGGCTGTGCAAGTTGTCCCACCATAGGTAGTGGGCTCCAAAAAGCCCTCTCATGCACCAGGGATGGATCCTGATCCTACTGCCAGGGACTCCTTAAGCAGATCAAGCGACACAACCATGCAGAGGGCCTAGTCCAGTCCCATGGAGGCTCCACAGATGTTGGTCTAAAGTTCATGAGTTCCCACTAGCTTGCTTTGGTTGTCTCTGTAGGTTTCCCCATCATGATTTTGATGCCCCTTGCTCATAGACTACCTCTTCCCTCTCTTGACTGGACTCCCGGAGCTTGATGTGGTGCTTGGCTGTGAGTCTCTGCATCTGCTTTCATCAGTTACTTGATAAAAACTCTATGATGACAAAAATACTAACTTTTTGAGGAACATATTTTTAATAAATGATGCTTCTGTAATTTAAAGAAGTACAAAGAATATCATTATGGGTGTATACACAACAACAAATTAAAGCTTTAGTACAACATTATCCTCATTATGTTCATATTTACATTCTAATATTTTATTCTGTACTTCAATGTTTCTTGTTAATTAGTCATATGGTTTCTTACATTACTGTGCCCTCAATATTCATAAAAGTAGGTCTGAAACAGAAGCATCACTGTATAGTGATAGATATGTGTCTAATTTTATCTTTCAGCATGTGAACATCCAGCATTCCCAGTAAAATTTGTTGCAGGTTCTGTCTTTTTTGCAGTATATGCTTTTGACATCTTTGTTGAATATTAGATTGTTGTAATTGTGCATACTCATGTTTTGGTCTTCAAATTTGTTCCAGTGGTCTACATACAATTTTCTTTGTGCGCAAATACCATAAGTTTTTAAAATCACTATCACTCTGTAATTTATCTTGTGGTCAGGAATGGTAATCTTTCCAGTATTATTCTTTTTTCTCAGGATTGTTTTGGCTATCTTGGATCTTTTGTGGACCACCATGACACAGTATCCCCAAGGGTACAATAATGGTACATATACCTTAGCAGTAACCTACAACTCTCCAGTTGTACTTAAAGACCACTCAACAGGTTGGAAATTGTGCCTTTTACTGTAAACCTAGCCAGTTATCTAGGGATAGTCAAGTTATAGATCTTGGAGAACTCACCACCACTTACTAAACCAGTGTAATTCCTAACTACAGTCTAAATCTTTTACCCACAGGTAATCATCAAATAAATGTCTCCTTCAACAACAGGGACTGTTACAGAAAATAACATTACAGAAAAACATAGCTGATCAAAATGCAGAGATCAAGTGACTGTGGGTGCCAAGCCAGAATTAGTATATCTACAACACAACTCCTATACCTACGGCTCAAGGGTCATTAGTAGAAATGAGTCAGAAAGATTGTAATAGGCAAAGGAAGAAATTTTCTGTGAAATTTAGTCTCCTACAAATATCAGAGAAGCTATCTCTATAAAGTCTCATTCATCAGCATGGTTGTCTATAAAAGACCTCAAAGAGGATAACACCAATAGTCCTGCTAACATGGAAAGGGAAAGCTTATGGGAACTTAGTAATAGACAAAGAATTCCAAGTACCTAAGGCATGCTGAAAGTGGGAGAAACATCCCCCAATTTGTTTATTCAACACCAAGCGGTCAGTCCTGAAAACATACATATAAGTGAAATTGTACAGACTGATCAAGTTGTGTTATTATATTTAGGAATTTGCATATGAATGCACATACACAAACACACATGCAACAATAAAGAAATAGAGATCTTGAATTCAAGAGAGAACAAGGGAGTATATACGGAAAGGGATGGAGGGAGGAAAGGGAAGGGGATAAATGTTCTAATCACATTTTAATCATCCCTCACATTTAAAGTGTAAGTATATTTCAACCTGTTATAATTATTTTAATCTATATTGTCAGAAATTATTACAGTGGAAAATGAAACATTTTAACTTTTATAAAGTTTAAATTTTCCCCTTTCCTCAGTTCTTACATTAATTAATTCACTAATTAACTAATGAGTTATGTGCGGAAGGGGGAGAAGGAGGCAAGCTCACTCCACAAATCATATGTGGATGTCAAAGGACAAATTACGGGAGTCAGGGCTCTCCTCCCACATGGTGGTTTTAGGGACTGAATTCATGAGTCAGTCATTAGGACTCACAGAAAAGATCTTTACCTGCTGAGCTATCTTGCTGGACCAAGTTCAGCTTTCTCTAAGAAGACTTGGAGAAATGAGTTGAAATATTCCTTACTTTTTGTGCCCCTTTGATAAAATTATACACTGCTCTGGATACCATTTCCTCCTCCTCACTTCTTTAAGTGGAGATCCCTTCTCTTCTGTAGAATCACCAGTACAAGGGATAGGCAATTCAGCTGTGGTCTGGGTCTGCCAGTCTTATAGTTTTAGACTACATACTTCCTAAGCTTGAATTACAAAAATGGAAGCTAGAAATTTATAACTTCAAGTGAACTTTTCCGGGCCAGTGCATTTATCTACCTACTCTGAGAAAAATCTATTTTCATCAAGAACCTATAGGTCTATGAATCACTAGTCAACTTACTTTACACAATATTGTAGTTAGCACTTACTTTCCAATATATGTGACTCTGACAGGGCTCCAGGATGGTTGGATTTTTCAGATTCACTTCTTATCTACATGTCATGTGATTTTCAGAAAGGCTTTCAGATTTGTCCTACTTGTGACCTGAAGTCCATGTTTGTTTGCCCAAGGATAGCTATGAATCTGGTCCAATACAAAATTTTAAGCTTACTTAAACATGAGATTTTATTGCAAAGTTTTGTATAACTACATGGCAAAGATCTTAACATAAACTTTGAGATAACAACAGCTGTATCTCAATGTCACAAGGTTGAACACAGCTGAAGGGTTTGTTTGTTACCAGGCACCTTTGATTATAGCCATCAATCAATGAACCCCACCTGTGAGAGACCATGTAACTTTTCTCCTAAAGCCCCATCTGTGAACAGGAGCTTCAGCCCTTTCTCTGAGGTGTTCTGAAGAAGAGGGTGAGAAGGGATTTCTCTGAACTCATGGCCTGAAAGCTGTGGACAATTTTATCAAACATAGAACTAGACCTACAGTTTCTCCTTGTTTAAGATTTTTTTCTTCTGTTGTAAAAGTATGGCCTCTACTCACCTCAAGAAACTGTATCTATAAACATCTATAAACCTTCCTTTTAAACTTTAGGGGCAACTCTGTTTATTTAGCTGAAGGTGATGTATAGTACATGTTCTCCATAGAGCTGTGTGGGTGGTTAGAGTTTGACTCTCAATTTATGCATCTGTGTGTGTGTGTGTTTCTGTGTCTCTGTCTGTCTGTCTGTCTGTCTCTGTCTCTGTCTCTGTCTCTCTCTCTCTCTCTCTCTTTCTCTCTCTCTCTCTGTGTGTGTGTGTGTGTGTGTGTGTGTGTGTGTGTTTGTATGCTTTTCAGAGATAAAAATGTACCATTTACCATTAAATTGGATCACATTTATTTAGGGCTGGGATAGTCTTGAAGATGAAATCAAGAATTTACATGCTTAATGAATTTCTTGGGGTTTTCAAAGTTCTTATTTTCCATTAGATAGAAACGTCAATAAATTTTTAAGTAGTTGTATCATATAATCCTTATGATTGGATACCTGCTGGAGCCATATACAAATTAAGCAGACAAGTGACTATCTCTGAAATTTACTTGTGGTTCATTTGGATATCCATGATAGTAATGAAACTGAGACATTCTATTTCCTAGGTGGCTGTGAACAGATAGTGATCACGTGACTGTAACAGGGTCAGGGAGTCTAACACTGGAGCCCAGTGTTCCAGTGTATAAACATGATGATGAGTCTGAGCTAGGAGCAGGGAACTGAGCTATGTGCTGTACCAGACAGATGGGGAAGCTGAGATAGGAGCAGGGAATGGGGTCATATGCTAGACCAGACAGATGGGGAAGAAATGAGCAGCCAAAGCTTCTCGGAAGGGGAGGAGCCCTGACTGTGTTAATGACATCACGACTAAAGTCTATACTTCTTGATAGTTCTTTTGGATTAATTAATTACCCACTCCTGGGATAATTAGAATTCAAAATTTTGGTTCTGTCATAAGGTTAGTGAAGGAAAAACTGATTTAAAAAAACTAATGAAACCAAGACACATAAAACTCTTCTCTGAGATCACTATATTATTTATCTCTGAAGGCTGCTATGAAATTCAACTGGATAACATGAGTGCCTAGCGGACTGACCTATACCTGTCATACTATACCTCAGTAGTGTAAGTGAGCTAGCCTATATCACCAGGTTGTTTTGTATGAAAATTACAACTCCTGTGCATTGATAATTAAAGTGTCCACTTAAACAGGCAAGAATGCAAAAGTGCTACTGATAAGTAATTATAATAATTAAAAAGTTGCAGGCAAAAATAATATATTCAGTAACACATATATTAGTGAGAAATACAGTAGCCCCTTGGGAATGAAATAGAAAATTAAATTAAAGGATAGAAGTCTTTAATAAAAGAAAGTTCAAACAATCTCTTGGAAGATGTAGAAAAGAGGGTGAGGAATCTCATTAATGATCAAGTGAAACATTGTGGATTGTCACTGAATAAAATCATACTAATTTGCATCATAATAAGTAGAGTTGAGTTATTGGTTTCAAACTTTTTCTCTGTAGCTACTGAAAGATTCACACTTAACATATTAACATAGTTTAAGGCAGTGGTTTTCAACCTTCCTAATGCTGTGACCCTCATGTTGTGGTGACCTCCAACCATAAAATTATTTTCATTGCTGCTTCATAACTGTAATTTTGCTACTATTATAAATCATAATGTAACTATCTGTTTTCCAAAGGTCTTATGTGACCCCTGTGAAAGGGTCATTTGACCTCCAAGAGTGTTGTGACTCATAAATTGAGAACTGCTGCTTTAAAGGAAATGTCTTATTGATAAAATATTTCACAGCTGGTTCAAAATGTCTCCCCTTGGCATGATAGTTGTAGCCCACTCTAATGCCAATCTCTAGGCATGAGGTATATAAGTCTGCTGAATTGTATGAAAACAAGAAAGTGGTAGTTTAAGAAGAATGCTGTCCTAGTTAGGGTTCTATTGCTGTGGAGAGTCACCTTGACCCCAGCAACTCTTAGAAAGGAAAACATTTAATTGGGGCTGGCTTACAGTTCAGAGGTTTAGTCCATTATCATCATAGTGGGCAGCATGGTGGCATGCAGGCAGACATGGTGCTGGAGAGGTAGCTGAGACTTCTATATCCAGATCCACAGGCAGGTGGGAGATAAAGAACCACTGGGCCTGTTTTGAGTTTCTGCAACCTCAAAGCCCACCCTTAGTGACACACTTCCTCTGCCATACTTCCTAACAGTGCCATCCTCTATTGGCCTATGGGGCCAGTTTCATTCAAATCACTACAAATGGAGAGTGAAAAAGTCAAAACCCCCACCTAGTGCTAGGGGCACTAAAACTGTGCTGTAAGGCATGCTGCAGAAACACTCTGGAAGTGCTGTGTAAGTGGATGGTGTATCTGCCTAGAGCCAGTATAGGGCAGGTCTGGCTGACTCAGCTTGCCCTTGTCTTTCTTGCTCATATCTCTCAGTATTAACTGGAGAGTTCCTGGAGTGCCTCATCTTTTGATGAGGAGGTGCTATCTGGAATAACTTGGGTTCATTTGCATCCCTCCTGGAAAGGATGGCTTTCAGTGTCTCTGAGACATCCATATGATATCAGGTCTATAAAAGTCCAGATAAGGCAGTGCTGCTGTCGCTTGGCTGTATTGGGCAGAACACGTGCTGACTAGGATTCTGTTGCCACAGTCAGCTTTCCTGAGCTTTGAGAAATGAGCTTGCCATGTATTCTAGGCATCTCTCATCTTTCGATGCCTATCTGAGTGATAAAGTGGCTTCCCTTAACATTTTCTGTGGGAGGTCAACCTCACCTGACTTGTTTAAGTGGTAGAAGTTACAAATTGGTAAGGGGTGCACCGTGAACATGCTTCATAGTCAGCAACTCCACTCAGGTTCATGCCCTACAGCACCATGGTCATCTATTAGATAAAGAAGTACGCCCCAGAAGAGTCCAAAGCTAATGACACCTTGATCTTCAGCTAGTACTCTCCAAAAATGTAATAAAATGGATTCATGCTGTCTTAGCCACCTCCTCTTTTTATGAGACCAGGCTGACTAATACAAACACTAGAGAACATCATCCAGTGGCTGTTGCCAGCAAACATTGGTTCTCCTTTCCCTGCCTTGAAAGTGACTGCTTCTTAAAGATAACCTGTAATTTAGAACTATCCTGAGGAAGGGTATTCGATGTCAGAGAGTATCAGGACAGATGACAGTCACACTGATTTGATAATAGGAAGTGTCATAGAACTGATCTAAGAATTTAAAAACTCTAGAATGTATCAATATTGAAAGACTACAAGTTTAAAAATCCAAACCTATACAAAAAAATCCAACTATCTGGATTATGTTTATGCTTACATCTAGGATGCAGTGTGGACCCTAATTGTGACATTTCTAAAGGTAGATAAAAAGCAGCCAGACAAGAGCAGGACTGTAAAGCAGCTCTAACAGAGGCTGTTCTAAAGGAAGCATTATTTCTCAAGAGCATTCCTTGCAGGCTTTTAAGGGGCCCACAGGCAGAGGGGTCATACAGTGGCACTTGGGGAAATGTCCAGGTGGCTAGTGATGTTCAACAATGTGGCACATGCAGTTGTGACAGCAGAAAAGGTTGTTTAGGATGTGTACATGCACACATTATATGCGTTTTATTAAACCTAATCAGAAATATGTGGTATGTGTACATATATACGTGCTCTATTGGAGTTCTCAGGTGAAATAGAGCCAGTTTACACATATGTAATGTGGCATGTTGGAGATGAAGGCAATGTCTGTACACTGTAGAAATGGCTGCTGCAATCTCTTGCCACTGGAGCATGCGTTTCCTTTCTCCTTCTGTTCAGTGATTGAGAGAAGCATTAGCCATTAGCAGATCTAGCTGCTGGATGAAAAGAAAACTGGCTGTCTAGTGGGCTCGGGGATGACACAGCTTTCTTCCTCTTTGTGCTCACTTCCTTCCCAAGGTGCCAGAAACCCTGCTCTGGTAGAGGCAACATAACTTTGGTTCTGCTAGCGAACAGTCTTGCCCATCTACCGTCACTCCCTTTTAGGAATGAATAAGATAGTGTGGAAAGCAGGCTCACATATTTCCCATTATGTCCTTATGAAATGGAGAGAAAAGAGGCTGAATGTGAATATAAATATGAGAAATTACATTTGATTGAACACTTGTGATCACAATATTACTTAGTAAGGCTTGCTGCACATGTATGATCTGCCATCAGGCCTTGTCCAGTTCCTGGTTCTCTGCCTAGGATTGGAAGAAGGTTAATCAGGAGGTTTCATGCAGCTTAGATGGTGAGAGTTTAGTAAAAGTACTCTCATGGATGAGATAACAGGTTTGGAGAGGTGCCCTGAGAATTATGCATGTTTATGTGGTTACCATAGAAGCATGGAGGATGCAGCCACAGAGTAGGGTTAAATCATGACCATCCCTAGGCTTCCAAGGTGAGCAACTATGGACAGAGAATGAAACTGACTGGACTCAGGGAAAATCTGCAAAGTGGGGGAATCATGTGCTGACTTTACAGTTTACACTCAAGCTGTTTTTTCTTTTATTGTATGGATTTTTCAACTAAGGGCCCTTTTTTAACAGATTTCAGAAGAGGATATTTATGTAAACAATAACCAACTGTGCTGTCCCCCAAAGAAATAAGTCAAGGCTAGTATTTGCATATTGCCATTGGGGTGACAAAGATGGTAACTGCTGGTGGATTTCTGGATGATGAGGACAGGAGTGAACTGCAAGGTTGGAACCTCCATATCATTAGCACTCTTTTCCTCTAGTAAGCCAGCACCATTTCTGTAAATTCAGAAAAAAAGTTCTTCAGACTTAAAAGAGAAGTAATTGATGATCTTGTCTGACTTAGGATTTTTATTGCTGTGAAGAGACATGACCACGGCAACTCTTATAAATAAAAACTTTAATTGAGGTGGCTCACTTTCAGTTTCAGAGGTTCAAGTCCATTATGATCAGGATGCGGAGCATGGCGGCATTCAGGCAGATGTGGAGCTGGAGCTGAGAGTCCTACATCTTGACTCAGAGGCAACAGGAAGTGAACTGGCTGTCACATTGAGGGAAGCTTGAGTAAAAGAGACCTCAAAGCCTATCCCCACAGTAACACACTTCCTCCAACAAGGCCATACCTCCTAATAATGCCACTCCCTTGGAGGACCATTTTCTTTCAAACCACCACAATCTCATGCTGAATAAAACTGCTACTTCCTTCCTAAAAACACAAGAATCTGCCTGATGCCCACTCTGCTCATGTTTATGTATCTTTAAGATGGGAAGGTGTTACCAGCATATATAGTTTGTCAATTTATCCCCAGGTGATTGGTATAGTTATTTCAATTAACTTCACAAAATAGAAAAATGTACAGCCTTTTCAAATTATGTCAGGAACTAAAACAATTAGTGATATTTTTAAGCAAATGCTATTATTTTTAATTGATCAAATACGAACTCCTCCCCTTTTAACTGGGAAATCAAACTGTTATGTAACTCCAAGATCATCATTAGAATTTCCTTAGAATAATAGCAATATTGCCCTTACTGAAAACCATTTTAAAGCCAAATGAATTGATGCAAGGAAATTTTCCAGTGTTCTGTGACTTCTCATTTAGTTATCCTCTTCAATAATACTGATTTTTCTTTGCTTGGGTTCATAATCAAAATGCAAATGAATTTTACTCTCCTGAGACCTGGGGATTAAAAGACATGGGTAGACACTATCAGCACTTATAGTGTGAAGCTTTCTTGCTGGACGTGAATGGGTTGCAGACCCTAACCTCAGCCCTGGAAACTTAACCTTATTGGAAAAGACAGTTTTCACAGATGGAAATTATGAAATGTGATTATGAAATGAGATAATTCTATATTTAAAGTGGGCCTTGAATCCAATGACTGGTACCCTTGCAGGAAGAAGATGCAGATGCACTGATGTGAAATCTCAGGAAGTGGAGACTACACTCCTAAGATCTCTCCTTGTTGCTTACAGTAAAATATGAAAGAGATAAATGTACGGAGGAATAAACATGTGTCTACTAATTTGTTTGGTTCTCAGCATAAGCAGTTTGCAGAAGGTGCTGAAGTTAGGAAATCCATTGTTGGGATATACATGAGTCCAACAGGTGGTAGGAAACAGTTTTTCAGAACGAGGTAGATGAGTGACGTATACAGCAGACATCAGGGAGGGAGATGGGTTATCTATGAGAGCTCTGTGGAGGAACCCTTGTCTGTTGTTTGCAGATCCTTAACCAAGCACGTAAAGTTTTTGAGGATAGCGAATAAAGGAAGCACTGCCAGTTTGGATTAAAAGACAGAGAGGTCAGGGAAGGCTGTGTAAAACGGAGACAGAGATAAATGTTATGCAAGGGAAGATTCTTCATTAGCCTTCAGAAGGACCATGGCTTTGCTAAGACCTTGATTTCATAATCTGGCATCCAGAACTGGTAAAGAATGTATATCTGATGTTTATGAAACTGAATTTGTGATATTTCATTGATGGTCTGGGCAACAAACCATCTACTACTGATTCCTTGGTTTGGTTTTGACAATACCAGTGTATGCTCTGTTTGTTCTTACATGCTTAATCCTGACTGTTCCCCTACCTTCTATAATCTGTTTCTGTGAACAGCTTGGAAGAAGCATTACAACTTCAACAAAATCTTAATGTACTTAAGTCTTAATGTCTGCACAGCACTTTATTATTTTAAGTGTATCAAAAACTAAAAAATTTACAAAGCCGCATACTCAGCAATAGGTGATCAACACAATACAAACTCAATGTTATTTTTGGAAGTTTAAAAATTTTTTTAGCCATACAGATCTTTTGCTTATATATTACGATTTTCTATTTTGTTATGGGATTTCTGGTTTGTGTGAATATGAATGTCAGCAGCTGTTTGTGTTTCTTGTGCTTTTTCTTTGGTTCCTTATTTTTCCTGTTTATTTGTTTTGTCCTATTCTGATTTGTTTGTTTTTATTTTATCTTATTTTATTATTATTAATTTTTACATGTTCATTTGCACTCTAATGGGAGAAAGAAAGAAAAAATGTGGATTTGGGTGGGTGGAGATGTAGGGAGGAACTGGGAGAGATTGGGAGGTGGGAAAACCATAATCAGACTACATTGATGAGGTAAATGGAGAGAGTGAGGAACTTAAATTCATTGGTTTTATTAGTAAAATGTGTCATGCTGTTATTCTTGTGTTATTTAAGGTAAAAATGCTTACCTTGTAGTCGAACACAAAGGTGAATTTTACAAGTGAGTTAGAAACCATTAATTTTTTTTGATGTTTTATGTTATATAAGACCTAGGTGGAATAATGGTGAATCAAAATAGAAATGCATTATTGTTTGGAGGCCAAGGAAAGTTCTAGGGAATAATTTTAAAGTAAACATGGAACTCCCCTAACTCCTTATGAAAGGAAGATAATTCATGACTCAGTCTGTTTCATGATAGTAATTTGCCAGCACACAAAGCAAACCTTAGAAGATTTTTTTTACAGGATGAATGTGAACACATTTTGAGAAAAAAGTTTAAAATGTTCAGTAAAAGCACTTAATTTTTGAAGAAACAACCTTAAGGAACCAGTTGTTTAGCTACTTGATGCCTGAAAAAGTAATCCTCATCTAATAGATTTTTTCCCAAATTAAAAATATGTTTAGCACAAAAGTCCTAAAAATACAGTGCATCAATCATAGTAGTCATATCTGTTTTCCTTTAATGGCTATTGATAATGCAACAGTATCATACTTCTAGAATAACAGCTATTCAGGATATTTGCATTACTGGTGAACTGACTGACTTGTCTTCAGGAAATACGTATTCACAAGCCTGAAGTAAACAATTGGTCATTCACTGTGACATATTTAACATACATATATGAAAACAAATGAAACCACAATAAACTTCCAGATGTTTTAGTGGAAGAGTAAACTACAGAGTAGAGAAATGAAAATGTTAATGGCACTGCACAATGATGCATGATGTTGCAAAGGGAACTTTTCAGAAGTGACCAGGACTAAGTAAATATTTACAGAGGAGATAAAAATCAGACACAGACTTGAATGCTTAGCCTGGGAGAGTGCAGCAGGCATTCCAGGAAGGGCTGGCAAAGTTAAAGGTGTGGAATAATTACCATCTTTTCACGAGTCCAATCTTGGACTTGCTGTCCATATGTGATTAATGAGCACTTGACACTTTCTGGTTGGATTTATCTGTAGCATACAGTAAATCAAGTCAATGTAGTTATCCAATTAATGCCTTTGTAGAAGGAAAAATGAGGACATTTGCCTCCACACTCTCAGTTGATCTTAAAGACCACATTTGATCCTTCAAACTTTAGTGTACATTAAATGTATAGTTGATTAAATCAACACATCTAGGAGACCCACTTCATGACAGCCTGGGCCTTCTGTCTTCATGCTAAAACTCGAATTTTATACACACTTGACTATAAGAATTCCATTAAAGAGGGAATAAAAAATTCTCTTAAAGAGGAAATGAAAAACTCCATTAAAGAGGAAATGAAAAACTTCCTTAAAGAGGAAATAAAAAATT
>CABHPP010128138.1:0-11559 GCA_902168425.1 Peromyscus attwateri
ACACACACACACACACACACAAACAAGCAATGCCATTGGAGAGCTGGCCATGACTTATAAAGACCCTGGAAGAGATAAAAGTTGTAGCATTAACATTGAACCCACCTTAGTTTCAAATACAAATCTAGGGCTGGCAAGATGGCTCAGTGGTAAAGGTACTTGCTGCCAAATCTAAGGATCTAGCCATATCCCTGGGACTCACACACTGGAAAAAGAAAGCAAACTCCTTCAAGTTATTCCCTGACCTCCACCGTACATATGTACACACACACACACACACACACACACACACACACACACACACACACGCACACACACACTAAATAAATGCAATGTTTTTTAAGCATTTTAAGATTAAAAGCACTGGCTGCTCTTCCAGAGGACCCATGTTTGATTCCCAGCATCCACATGGCAGCTCACATCTATAGCTCAAGTTCTAGGGCATCTGATACCCACTTCTGGCCTCCATGGGCACTATATACTTAAGATGCCAGATGTACATGCAGGTAAAACATCCATGCACATAAAATATTTTTTAACTTTTAATGAAACAAGAGACAAAGGCAGGCAAACACTTTTCTTTTAATACACTCTAGAGCCTGGACTTGAACAAATGTGCCCAGTATATCTGCCACACTCCATTAAAGTTTTGACAACATATTCATAAAGACAAATGACACATGATATTACAGACTAACTTATTCTGGAATACTTTCACTCACCCTCAGCTCAGCTGATGACAGCAGAACTCAGCACTGAATAATCACTGGGCGTCCTGGCAGCTGAGAAAGAAATGGAGATGTTGGTGCGGCAGACGTGGAGCGTGGCAGTTTGAAGTCTGAGTTACTGACCATCTGCTTTTCACTAAGAAATTTCCACGTGGCATCAGGCTGCAGAACCTCACAGTCATAGAGGAGAAAGCTTCTGAATCTTTGCAGCCTAGACAGTGAACTGTTCCATCTTCATTGTCAAAAGTACATTTCCAGCTCTTTCCGCTCATTTCCTAATGAGACTCATTAGATGGAGCTAGAATGATGGCCGATGGCGTCCGTCAACAAGATGGGAGCTGTGACTTCATTGGCACCTTCGGGTCTGTTTCATCTTTTCATTTGGGTCAGTTTTAATTATCAGAGTCCAGTTTATTGCCCAAAATCTTTTATTTTTAATTTTAAAAAAATTATTCTTTATTTTTATGTATTTTTTATTCTTCTGTCATATTTTACATCCTGACCACAGTTTTTCCTCCCTCCTCTTCCCCTAGTCCCCCCCAACCTCCCCTCAGAAAAGAGCAGGCCTCCCAGGGACATCAACCAAACACAGCATAGTATGTTACAGTAAGACCAGGCAACACCACCACATCAAGGCTGGACAAGGCAATCCAGTAGGAGGAAAAGGGTCCCACAAACAGGCAAAAGACTCAGAGATGACCCTCTGTTCCCATCGTTAGGAACCCCACAAGAAGATCAAGCTACTCAGCCACAGCATATATGCAGAGGACCTAGATCAGACCCCTACAGGCTCCCTGATCTCTGCGAGCCCCCATGAGTCCTAGCCAATTGATTCTGTGGGCTGTGTTCTCATGGTCTCCCTGACGCCCCTGGTTCCTCCGGTCCTTCCTCACGCTTCCTCTGCAGGACTCCCTGAGCTCCACACTCAATCTACTCTCAGAGAGTCCTTGGAGTTTCCATTTCACTAGGTTTCCACCTCACCCATGAAATGCCCCTCAATTCTAGCTGTTTCTCCCAATATTTTCTCCCTCCCCCTAACTTGATCCCTCCTGTTCCCAACCCCACCCACCCCCAGTCCACCCATGAAATCTATTTGAAAAAAATTTATTCTTCAGACAGTCTCATACACACATATAACACATTCTGGTCAAGGCATCCCTCCTTTTACCCCCCTCTCACACTAACCTCTTAAAGAAGTTTTTAAATATACTTTATAATATTGAGTCTTTTATTATGCACATTTGATAATTTCAGTTTCATTAATGGTATGTTTAAAATAGACTTCTGTTTGCAGACTTTTTATTTTTATTTTTGAGAGTTTCATACAGGAGTACTGTCTGTATTTACATTTTACCCCTTCTTCCCTGTCCCATCAACCTCTCCTCAGAACCACCCTGCTTCCAAATCCATGACCTCATTACATATATACATATGTACATATATATTTATATTTATATATCCATATACATGTACACTTATGATTGCTCATATGTACATCTGTTTAGGGCTGACCACTTAAGATTTGTTAACTCATTGGGATTTTAATTTATTCTTTGAGATATCATACATGTGTACCGTGTATTATGAGCATATCCACCATGTTTCCCCCAACATGTCCTTCTTCCAAATTGATTTCTTCTTTTAAACAATACATCCCACTTCATCCAATTAGTGCTGCCTGTCTGACAACAGACCTATGAAGAACAAGGATGGAAAGGCAGAGTGGCCAGTTCAGTGATTGTCTGATGCCAGTGAAAGGAGAGTCGGAAGGAAAGAAAGACGGACTGAAAAGGCCCTGCTCAGACAGAGGCAGAGCAGATGACCAGAATCATCCATTACTGTGCCAAGCTGAAATGGCTGATTCTGTTTTCCACCACCTGTCATAAACTGGAGCATGGGGTATGGCTAAAGACACAGCAGCTAAACACTGTGAATTTCCATGTCTCTAACTCAGGTCCTGGGGGAGAGATATGACAGGTCCATAATGGACTTCCTCATGTATCTCTCCTTGTTCACAGCTTTGCTATATGGGACATCAACATTTGTGTCCCCTCTCATCTCCTCACAGATATACCTGGGAAACCCACAGCCACAACTGGTTAATTTGTTTTTGGTAAAAATGATTCTGTTTCCCTCTCCCGAAGCAAGTGTGTTGGTATGACCCTAGACCATCAGAATATGATCCACCCCACCACACAGGATTAACAAAAGGTTTGGTGTAGGTTTCCCAGGGTCAGAGCTGGATATGCTGACATCACACACGGTATCTCCCAGCTGGGGTGCCAAAAGTAAAAGAATAAGCCGAGCCTGCCAGTAGCAAGGTAGATGTCACCAGAAAGAGCCGCCTGAGAATAAAGCAGAAACGGATGCAGAAGATCAGATTAAGATGCAATGATAGATGTTGAACCGCTTGGTCCAGCCATGCTGGAAGGCGGCACTTATCCCTGTTCCCAGTGGGTCTGAGTGCCTTAGACTGGTGGAAAAGGAAGCAGGGTCAGATCCTTTGAAGCACTAGGCTTTCCAGCCAGTGACTATTCTTCATGCCCTAATGTCCTTGTGGGGACAATGGGCTCCAGCACCAGCTCATCCCCTACAGCTCAAGGGCCCAGTGTTTGCTCAGCCACTTGCTTTATGAGACAGCTCATCCCTTTTCTGTTTAAGTTAGAATTTCTGTCACTTGATGCCCCGAGTTTTCAGTGATACACTTTCACCAATAGCTTTGAACCATATTTTGGTTCTTTTGTAGCAAACAGACAAGAGAGGTTTGGGCAGTTTTTTTAAAGTTACCTTTTCATTAGCCATAAAATTAATGATAACTGAATTTGACTCAGAATTGGTATTATGGTCTCCATATCAGTCAGGGACAAGAAATCATAGGAGAGAATATCACAGAAGATCAAAATATAGAATCATCTAGATACATAGAAAAATGGAAAGAGAGCACCAAGGTATACTAAAACAAAGCAGCCATCTCCCTGCAGCTGAGGGGAACACAGGTACAGGCCTGAATTATTAAAACATGGGAGCCTGGCATGGTACCTTCGCATCTATCTGTATCATTGCAGATGGAAGGCTTTCTTCTGTTCATCGGTTGTGTAACAGTCCCCTGTGTTCATAAGGCACTGTGTACTGGCTGTACTGTGTATATTGGTCATACAAAGTGATGTTTCACGAGGACATTTTCTTTCATGTATAGAATACACCCTGAGAACTCACCCCCTCTACTACCCCTCTTCCTTCTGAATCTCCTCTTCATCTCTCTAAACTTTTACCTTTGTGTCTTTTTTTCTTAAGACCACATGAGGGATGAAGCCTGTGGTTTTTTTGTCTGTCTCTGGTTTATGTCACTTAAGATGATAATCTCAATTTTCATCTATGTTCCTGAAAACATGAATTTCTTTTCTTCCATATGTCTGAATAATATAGTCTGTTGTGTTCACATAACAGGAAGCTTGAGAAAAAAAAAGCTTCACGAGACTGAAACTGTGGCTCCAGATGAGGGTGTGTCTGCACACAGAGGAGTCATCAAAGAACCACAAGCTAGACCTCCAAGGTGTTGGGGTCTCTCTGCAAAAGGTATGCTAAAGCACACACAAGCGTTGTAAGAAAACAAGCTGTGTGATATGCTCTTTCTATGGGAAGACTCCAGTCTTAACGTGCTGTGCTGGGTTGGACATGACAGGGCTGAAGCTGACAGAGTGAGTCTGGCCTTCTTCCCATCTCTAGTCTGTCTCTAGAACCTTCTAGAGAGGAAGAGGATCAAGATGGCTTCCATGGTGTCAAACAGAGGTGTAGACATAGAACTTGGCATCTGTGATTTCATGGCTGTCAAAATGCTGTCACTCAGTGGGTCTATCAATTGCTGTACTAAATCAGGGCACAAGAAAAGGTAAGTGACAGGTGGGTGGTTTCTAATTCTGGCATCCAGGGATGTAGTCTCGTGTAGTGTTGTTCAAAAAAAAAACAAAAAAAAAAAAAAATCAAATATACAAAGATTTTGAGTCTTAGGAAGCAGATCAGTTGACATGCCAGGTTGTCAGAAAGGCAAATCACGTAGTAAGGAAGCAAAGCATCAGAAAAAAGGAGCACTGTGCTGGGACTCATTTTCTCCAGCCCTCCTCTCTGCAGACCATGACAGCAACCCACAGAACCACCATTGCTTATAGTGTAAGCTAGGCATCATTTACCGCTAGGTTCAAGATTAAGTGAGGGCCATTCTCATTGTTTAAGCAAAAATCATGTATAATTAATGTCTTTATCTTGTGTTAGCTCAAGCAGAGCACTAATATGCCAGATCTCTTAATTTATTGCTTTTATGTTCATAAAATTTTTAAACTTATTTGTATTCTGTTTTGAAGCCTGACGTGGAAGGGTTTGTTTCTTTAATGTTGTTTTATTTTCTCGTGCCTCAAAGGACCCATTTATCACACCCTGGGAGGCAGTGTGACTCACTCGGTGTGTGGGCTTTTAGATAACTAAACCTGTGCTGTTTAGATAAATATGAATTGTTTTGTAAAAGTCCAACTGAACTTGGACTGGTCCCTGGTGGATGCCAGTGGTAAAGGATGATGGAGTACACTACCCAGAGTACACTAGTGACCTGGGCACGGTGGAGACGTTGTGCCTGTGAACACAGGTCTGGATGGGTCCTCAGAGCCAACACCATCATGAAGGCCTCACTGAAATCCATCCATACGGCCTGCTGTCCCTTGGCATCCAATGAACTAACAAGCTTGGAGAAGCTGACACTGGACATGCAAAGCAACAGCATTTCTCTGTCAATGACCAATTTTCACACTGAAATATCTTCTCAGAGACAATGGCTCCAGCTCTGAGCCATCCTCAAGGGATCAGTTTTGCTAAGACATTAGTTACCTGACGCACATTATGTGGAGCGTTCTGTTGACCTTCATGCCATCACAGCAGGCAGGAAAAGCTTGCTTTCTCGGCATCAGAAGTTCAGCCTCTAAACATTGAAATTTTATTTTAAAAAACTCAGAGGGTTATGACTTTAATCTCCTCTGTGCAGAAGGCTGATAATGCCAAGATTGCTTGTTCAGTGCTGTGGGGACTTAGAGTTTTTTGCCTCCCTATGTTTCAAAATAGTGGAGGTTTCATTTAGATTTTCTCCAGGTTCAAATGTCTCTTTATTTTAAAATCATAAGATTCTTCAGACTTCCCTGGGGGATTCAGTCACGTTGTTCACAGATGTATTTTGAAACAAAGAAACAGCAGTAGTGAGTACCTTCCCTAAACATCAACAATCAGGAGTGGCTGAGCCTGCATTCAGGTATGACAATCAGCAAGGCTCTAGGGACCCAGGGTATTTGACATGGCTTCCGTCATGAAGATAAAGCCATCTAACTGATGACCTGAGCTAACGAACTCATACTAAAGGGTGCAGGAGCTTTCACCCTAACCCAAAAGTGGCTCCTAGAGGAGCATCTGTGACCAGATCTACTCTCTACCCTTGCTGACTTCTGGAGTCAATCTTGAACAAGTTGTACATCTTGAGATGTTCTATTGTGACTGAAAACATACGAGATTATCTTGATGATAGCACCAGATTGCAAACTCCTTGACTGAACAATATTAGAAAGGGTGGGAGATGGAGAGAGCTGGAGGAGGGATTCTGGAGTAAAATCAACACGAAAACCACTTGTCCTCAGGACTCTTTGCCTCTGTTCCACAGACCACTGCATCAGAAAATGGCTGAATGAAATTCTCATCACTGTGACATAGCACGTGTCGTAGGCAACTTCAGGGAGAAAGAGTTTATGTCTGCTTTCTCCACTTTTATTCAGAAGGCAGCCTCTCTAGTAACCTGCACAGGAGAGAATCTCCCTCCCCAGAGTCACTCAAGTGACCAGAGCTCAGAGCAAAGTCTCCCCGGGTCCTGCGGCACATGGGAGGAAAAGTTACTGAGTCATGCTTCCCCCAGCATCATTTCCCAAGAGAAAAACAGACAGAAACAACGGCCCTTTATCAAGAAGGAAGCTTGGGTCTGGAGAGACGACTCGGTGGCTAAGAACACCTGATGGCTCCTCCAGAGGACCCGATTTCTACTCCAGCACCAACAGGGTGGTTTACAACCATCTGTAATTCTGTCCCAGAGGGTCCGGTGCCCTCTTGTGGCCTCTACAGGCACACATGCGAAGCACATTAAACAAACCTTTAAGGCGGCCATCAAGAAGGAAGCTCCAAGAGCCACAATTAAAAATCAGTGTGGCATGGCACTGATCTGGAACTGACCTGGAAGCCTCCTCCCTAAGGACTAGCTCTCACAACATTCTAGGGTGCTATGCAAGTTGCCAAAGGAGAAAAACAGTCAATAGCCACACCCAGCTGTAAATCCTGTGAACTACAAAAATGAGCACAGCAACAGTAACCCAAGAGTGAAACAGTGGCAGTTATGTCTCCAGGAAACCCAAGAGCCGCCATACCGGACTTAAGGCCCACTTAATAGTAGGGGATTCATGTCAAGTACTGTAAATCTAGCCAACTGCCCATGGCTGGTGAGACCATGGGACCCAGAGGAGAACCTGCTACCACCACTTCCCAAGCCAGTGCAGTTCTAAGCCAAGTCCATTCCGAATCCCTATCCTAACATAATTTGTTTTTCTTATTGTAGAATGTGGAGACCATCTCTGAAATCCACAACTGGTCAAAATGTAGAAAACAACTGATTGTAGGGAGCCCAGCCCCAACTGATACATCTACACTCCAGCCCTTTCACCTAAGGCTCAGGGAACATTGAGAAAAGGGGGATGGAAAGTTTGTAAGGGCCAAAGGACCAGGACATCTGCTGTGACACAGTGTTGTCTATCTATGACACTGAGCAGCACCCATGAAATCTCAACCATGAGGTCACCTAAAAAGACCTGCACAATAACAACAGTGAACAAGCCAATGCAGACGGGAGAAATCTCACAAGGCCCCACCCCAGATGAAAAGCTGTAGTACTAATGACTGCTAAAAGGAGAATCAGTCTTCCCCAGAGACAAGTCCCTTAATAGATTACCAGAACCCCAGTGGTCAGCCCTGAAAGAATCAATGTATCAGCCTGGAGGAAACAACCTCTCCTCGTGCCACAAATGCCAGAAGCAAATAGCTGTTGACCCACCTGCGGCGGGAAGAGATGAGTGTACGGGGTAGACCTGTCTTCTCAGCCCCTGTGGGCTGGAGGCTAGAGTGCCATCTGCCAGTGAGGGTGAAACACAGGAACTGAATTGGAGCTGTCCACATTTTTGGGTCCACTGGTCTAGCCTATGTATGTACTGATCTTCTCAGTCACTGTTAGGGCAGGAAGCTAGGGAGTCTCCTGGTGCAGCATGAAATATTTTAAATTAATGTGAAGACGTTTACAATGTGAAAAGATATTTTCACATTCTTCTTCCATAAATATCTCATTAGCTTCCAAGGTGACTTTATGTGGGAAAACTTCCTTCTGACAGAGAAAAAGAACCAAAGGAAGTATTAGAAACTGGAAAAATCAATTAAATTCTTAGATGTGCCCAAGAAAATCAAGAAGTTATTGAGTGGTGGTTACTATGAAATCTGTCTTGACCATTCATTTGGCTTACTCAAATGGGTGGTGATTGAGTGCACCAGAATGTCATACAGCAGCCCATATCCACAGAATTCCTGCTCTGCACCCTGGATATCACCATGAAGTTGTCTAAGTCTCCTGACATAGCTCAGGTGCCTCCTGGATGACAAAGACTCCCCAGAAGTTACATGACCCCCTGACAATGTGGTCTTAAAACAAAGAAATGTTGGAATAAGAATCATCATCATGACCGGCCACACTAGTGGAAGCCCATGAACTGTGGACTGGTGGCTGTGGAGCCCCCATGGGACTGGACTAGGCCCTCTGGATATGGAAGACAGTTGTTTGGCTCAAACTGTTTGGGGGACACCCAGGCAGGGAGATCGGGATCTGTCCCTGGTGCATGGGCAGGCTTCTGGGAATCCGGTGCCTATGGTGTGATGCCTTGCACAGTCTTGGTGCAGTGGGAAGGGGCTTGGACCTGCCTAGACTCAGTGTGTTGGGCTCTGCTGACTCCCCATGGGAAATCTCGATTTGGGGGATGTGGGGATGTGGGGTGGCTTGGGAAAGAGGGCTGGGGGGTGGGAGGAGGGAGGAAGAGGCATCTGTGGATAGTATGTGGAGTGAGTAGAAAATTTCTTAATAAAGAAAAATGGAAATAAATAAATAAATAAATAAATAAATAAAAAAATTGATTAGTTACCCAAAAAAAAAAAAAAAAAAAAAAAAAAAGAATCATCATCGTTTGAAACTTCAGAGAGAGTCGTGGACTTGGTTAGTGGTCATGAGGGTCACCAGGGTGATGAGACATGTAAGTGTTACCAAGACATACTGCCAGAATTCAGCCTAAGATGCAGCAGAGGTTTGCCCATAATACCTAAGAACTGGATTGGCCACCCTTCTAATGCACAAAGTACCTAAGGGGTCTCCTCCGCTGGTGGAGCTCAGAAAGTGGGTGGAGACACCGAGGGGAGGGCTCTGTCTCGTCGACAATGCCCAAATTCAACAGAAAGTTGCCATTTCATATCAGCCAGGCAACCTGTTAGCAGACAAGACCGTTGTGGGGGAGTGGACAGCAGAATGCAGTGGTGAGGGCCATAGTGTAGAAATTCCTACACACAGAAGCCTGGATACTATAACTCAGAGCAGTGTGCAGAGAGTGGCTGGGGTCATCTGAGAAGAGGAGCCAGACCACAGGCTCTGGGTGGGGGGACTCGACTCTACAGAGTCAGCCACAGCTCTGGGCGGGAGGACCCGACTCCACAGAGTCAGCCACAGCTCTGGGCGGGAGGACCCGACTCCACAGAGTCAGCCACAGCTCTGGGCAGGGGGACCCGACTCCACAGAGTCAGCCACAGCTCTGGGAGGGGGGACCCGACTCCACAGAGTCAGCCACAGGCTCTGGGCGGGAGGACCCGACTCCACAGAGTCAGCCACATTCATCGCTGCTCTGTTCTATGACTAGGAAACCGAAACAACCTAAATGCCCTTCAACTGAAACACAAAACATGAAATGTGGTATCACACATAATAGAATACTATTTGGCTGCAAATAAAAGTGAAATTATGAAATTTTCAGGTGAGTAGATGGAACTAGAAAATATTATACTGAGTGGGGTAACCCAGACCCAGAAAGAAAAAGGCCACATTTTTCTCTGATGTGTGGCCCCTGGTTCTGAATCCTTAGATATGTTTCTATAACCTGGGTAACAGCAGAACCCAGGAACATAAGAAGAGACAGAGATGGATCAGACAAAGGAGCTCTAGAGATGGGGATATAGGACAAAAGATGTATTAAGGATGAAACAGGAAAAACAGGAGTGGGGTTCCACTGAGCACGGGGACAGAGGGGCGCATAGGAGAAGAGGGAAGGATGAAAGAACGGCAAACCATGTAAGGACGTCTTAAAAAGCCAGAGTGAAACGACTTTTACATTCACTTAAAGTACATACATAACTGTGCGTATATAGGTGTGTGTATGTATTGTCTGAATTAAGTTACACCACTCGGGGTGATAATGCTCCCACTAAGAGTCATAGGCTATCTGACAAGAACCTCAGTGCCATGCGTTGGAAACCTCCCCTCAAGTTGTTAATCAGGTGAATTGAAGAGACTCTTCAAACAACACAGGCAACTGCCACTGCCAGAACTTACCTCCCGGAACCTGGAGGTGAGACTGTGTTGCTGAAGGTCTCACACACTTTACACAGAAGACTTGGAAGAAGAGAGCTGGAACTGACATGGAAGCCTTTTCCATGTGACTAGCTCTCATGATATCTGAAGGTGCTAGTCGAGCTGCTAAGGGAGAAAAGCAATCAGTAGTTCTACCCAGCTATAAAGTCTATGAACCACGATGACCACCGTGGCAAAATATCCCCCAGGGAGCAATAGTAACACTTATACTTTAGGGGCAACCCACACCCTACTCGGTAGAAGGGAATTCAAGCCTGATAGTATAAACCTAGCCAACTATGGCTGTGAGGTCATGGATCTTAGAGGAGAATCTACTACTGACCCTTTCCTAAACCGGTATTATTTCTAACTACATTCTGCATACTTGTCCTCACACCCACAATTAAATGTGGCTCTCATCCCTCAAAGAAACTTATTTTTGTAGCAAACAGAAACCATTACAAAAATCTATAACCTACACCCATTCAATGCACAGAGAATACTGACTACAGTGCTCAGATCCTATTGATATATCTACAACACAACCCCTAGGCCTAAGAATCAGACCTCGGAGGAAGAGGAAACAGAAAAATTGTCAGAACCAGAGGGCCAGGGTGCCTAGTACAACATGATTTCTACATATGACAAGGAAGCTGCATCCATGCAATCTCAAAAATATGGTTGTCAAAACAAGATCTGAACAATGTCAACAGCATTTGGCATACCCACATGGATGAGTCAATCTCACAAGGCCCTGCTCCTAGATGAAGAGCTACAATTATTGACTACTGAGAGAGGGAGAATCAGTCTTCTCCAGGGATAGGCTATCCACTCCCAAGTTGTCATCCCTGAACAAATATACATGTAAGCAACACTAAATGATATATATATATATATATATATACATATATATCCTCCTGAGTCCATTTATAATTATATTATACATTTATAATTACATTATATACATATGTATAAATAAAGACGAGGTCGTGAAGTTGAGAGGGAGTAGAAGGACACAGAGGAGCTGGACAGGAGGTGGAGGGAAGAAATTATGTAAATACATCACTCGTGTATAAATGCTCAAAAAATTGAATGCAATAAATAAATATT
>CABHPP010128139.1:0-44648 GCA_902168425.1 Peromyscus attwateri
TGACAGTTTGAGATATTTCTGCAGTATGTTAGGCATTCTATTGCCAGCTTTGTGGTTAACTTCATTGTTGTTACATACATACACACACACACACACACACACACACACACACACACACACACACACACACGTGTTGATTATACTTGTTTTAGGCTGAGTAATGAAATCCACTTAAAATTCTGCAAATTTTCGTAGCAAACATTTTGGCTAAAGGAAGTATAAAAATTTGAGAAGGCTTAATTTGTCTAGTCTTTCTATTAAAGTCAAAATTGTTCTTCATGATGCTGTAGATTTTGTTTCTATTGTGGAATCAAAGTGATGTCATATTTTCCGCTAAGAATGAATTGCTTTTGATTCCCCATTCCATGCACTCTCTCTTTTAAAATGATGGCTGCAATTTCAACTTTCTTAACAAAATGGGAGAGCAAGAGTGTGTATTTAGAAGATAGGAGGCACAAACTGATGTTTCTAAAAGGCAGTGAGAGTAGATGAGTGCCATCTTGTGTATGCAGTATTCTGCAGTAACAGCAGCAGTTGCGTGGCATTGGCATTCAGAAGTCTGTCAGCATCTGGAACAACAATTCAAGTACAACAGCCTCTTACAGCAGCAGCAGCAAATTAGCATCCTGATGCAATGCCAGTAACTTTCTTCAGGTCTTGATAGTGCAGCATAAAATAATTCTCTCCTTTTGTGAAAATACAATTCTTTCAGACCTTCCAACAAGTTTGTTTATAACTTTCTGTATTATATATGCCTTATTTGTTTATTTAGTTACTTAATTATTTATTTTTTGACACAGGGTTTCTCTATGCATCTCTGGCTGTACTGGGACTTGCTCTGTAGACCAGAGTGGCCAAAAACTCAGAGACTGTATGTTATATGAATATAATCATATATATGTTACATATTCGTATATATTAAATGGGATTTGTTAGAGTTTCTTACAGGCTGTGGTCCAGCTGGTACAACAAAGGCTGTACAAAAGTCCAAGAATCCAGTAATTGTTCATCTCATGAGACTGGATTTCTCAGCTGTTCTTCAGTGTACACCTGAATCCTGAAGAAGTAGGCTCTAATGCCAGTGCAGGAATGGACTTTCCAGAGAGAGTGAGGGCAAGCAGGCAAAGAAATCAAGCTTCCTTATTCCATGCTCTTTATATAGGCTGTCAGCAGAAAGTGTGGTCCAGATTAAAAGTGTATCTTTACACTTCAAAATATCCAGCTTAAAGGTGACTCTTCTCACCTCAAATGATTTGACTAAGAAACATCCCTCACAGTTGTACTCAGATAGTTGGGTTTTAGTTCATTCCAGGTGTAGTCAAGTTGACACTAGGAAAAGCCATCACAAGACATAGATTAATATATAATCACAACCAATAGGACATCAATGGCAGAACAAAGAAGCAGCTCCATCCAGTTCCAGCCTGATGAACCAATGATTTTAGTAGGTTTACTCATAGAAGAATGGATGAGGTATTATTTACAGGACGGTAAGAGACTCCTATGCAACAACATCACTGCAAATTCACATCAAATTATGTGTTATAACTTCCAAAAATCTTCAATGTCATCCCTAACCCCAGTCAACTTTGTACTTCTTATATACTTTGTTATCTCCCAAGACTAGGTGTATCTATGGAAGTATTACAGGCAGGTGGTGAGAGAGTGAGTAGCTGGGGTCTCAGCTGAGGGTCTGATAACTTCTTCTACTCTTACGCAGAATACAAACATTTGATCTTGTGAAGGCTTCATGTGGATAATTAAAATTGCTTTGATTTCAAATGTTAGCCATATTCAGGATTAACCCAGACTTGTATGTCAAATTCCATTCATTAAGGAGGACATAACCCCATGTCATGTACAAGAAGACAGTCTATATGAATTGCACTTATGATCTATCCATCTTGATTTTCCCTCTGAGCAGATGAACCAGCCTGAGTTGCTCACATTATCACCCGCAGCATGGGACCTAAACAGGCAAGAAGGCATGTTATATTGTGCCAAATGGAGAAAGATGGCCATATCAGGATTGTCCCTGTGGTTCCATTGACGCTGAGATGCACCTTAGACATCTCAGCATCAATTACATGTCTTATCACTTAAGAGTGAGGGCCATGTAACTCTTGATTCTACATTCATTTTTTTTTTTGGTTCCAAGTATTAACAAGTTGTGATTCATCCTGTGAGATGTGAACAAATGTCTAAACACTCCAGGTCCTAATGACAGACCAACAAAATTATTTGGCCCACATTCATCTTGGTGGACCAATGAGTTTATTGAAATTATGTGTGGAAGTATGGGTGAGATATTATTTAGAGTGTCGATGATCCAAATACCACTAGATCATTTAAAGTCTCATCTCAGCATGGGTTATGACATCCCAAAAGACCTACTGATAAAGTTATCTATCTACAATAGACTCCTATGCACTCTAATACCACGTGACCTGGAGGAAGGATTTTATACAACTAGGGTAGAAGGTGGGTGGCTGGTGTCTTGGCTGTCTGATGATCCTCCTTCCCTACAGGCACTTATGAGGGAATGTTAGGAGGCCCCACATTGTGAAGGATTTATGTAAGTGGTCTGATTCCAAGATAGCAATGACCTTTATCATGCTAGGAGGTTAGGGCTCTACACTATCCTATTAAGTGTCCCATACTGAATTTAAAATAAGATATACTAAAAGAACACTGGCTAAGTCATAGAGCACTTGCTTGTGGATTCAAACAACTTCCAATAGTTTGATGAAGCCCTGCATGTGATGTATTAATCTCAGAAATGGGGTTGACCAGGCAAAGGCATCCATTTACACCATATGTTGAAATACAACTTTATTTAATTGACATTGTATATATGTGTTACAGTGTAACTATGAAATTCCTTCTACATAACTATGTGTTGAAGCCTAGGTTCACAGATGATAGCTTCATTTTGGGAGGTGCCAGAAATTTTGGAGGTGGAGTCCACCTGGAGGAAATTGGTCAGTTTTGACATGTCCTTGCAGTTACATCTTACCCTGGTCTCTTACTCTATTACTCTTTTTGTTTCTTCTGACATGACATAAGTAGGCTCTGCTACAGGATTCTGGTCTGCTTCATCCAGTACCCAGAATCAACAAAGACAAGTACTGTTTACTGAACTCACTGTAAAACTAAGTTAAACCAATCTTTTAAATTGTTTCCATTGTGTATTTGGTCACAATGATTTAAGTCAAACATAATCTTTAATTCTCCTAAGCAACCAATTTCACAAAATGGTGATCAATAATGTGTATTTCATAAAACTTGAAAATGTGATCAGGGAAGCTGAAGCAGGAAAATCATAATTCTAAGGCTTATCTGGGCTACAGAACAAGTTCAAGATCAGTCTAGGCAAGTTAGTGAGAACCATGTCTCAAAATAAAAAGGGAAAGGAGATTTGGCTATATAGTTTAGTTGTAGAGCCTTTGGATAGCACATGTGAGGGCCTAGATCCCATCCCACATGCCAAATAAAATAAAAAAAAACAAAGGAGGAAGGGAAGAAAGAGACAGAAAGAAGAATGAAGGTAGAGAAGTAAGAGAAGGGGAGAAAAGGGAATAAGGAAAGAAGGAAGGGAGGGAAGGAAGGAAAAACAGAAGAAAAATATAGTTCCTTTTTAGGTTCTGTATTGTGGGTGGCCAGCAATATATTTTTACCTCAATCAATTGAAAAGGAGTATAGTATAGGGGTAAAGATATTGGAGAAAAAATACTTAGTTTAGCTCATTCAAACTTTTTCAATGAGGAGATGTTTTAAATATATGCATGTGCAATGCATTTTATATAGACATATATCAAATAAGTATATTAAATTCTATAGCATAGAACTCAAGAAACATCCCCCAGTGATGATACATCAGTACTAGAATGCTGTCAGGAAGAATCCTACTTACATGCAGGAAAGGACGTGTGCAGATAGCAAGAGTCAGACAGGAGCAGTGGACATGTGAGAGTAAGTGGGCCTTTTAACAAAGCCGGAGTAGACTTGCTAAACTGGAAGAAAATTATTTCTAATTTTACCATTCAGTTGAATAGAACTAAATGCAACAAGTACAAGGGCCACTAATTCAGTGTCTGATCCAAGCAAGACCTGAATGCCTGAAAGATACTTCAGACAACCACAAGGACTCACAACACCATGACATTCCATTATAAGTTTGATTCACTTCATTCCAAGGTCCTGTTTGCACATGTCTCCAGTTTTTTAAATATATTAATCCTGTGTGTAAATGTGTGTTGGCACACATGCATGTGTGTACACATTAGTGCCATGATATGCTAGCAGAGGTTAGAGGATGACTTTCAGGTGTTAGTTTTCCCCTTCTACCATGTGGGTCCTAGAGATTGAACTTGGCAGCAATCATCTTCATATGCTGACCCAGCTCACTGGCCCTTTTCACCAGTTCTGACATTTGCACTCCTCTGTATGAGACCCTGGATTTGGATTTGCAACTGGTATCTTCAGCTATGGACTTTTGGTGCCATTCAGAATTGGCTTACATTGGCTTTGGTGAAAGGACCATGAGAGAAAGCCTTGCAGATCCTCATGTGGTTCATTTTAGCCTGACCAGTTTCATTTCTCAGTATTAGAGAGGAGGTGAAAAAGTCCTTAGATAGTTCAGGAGAAAAGTGGCATAAAGTGTCTTAAAATTATGGAGGATCTTATGAGTAATAGGCTAAGGGACATAATCATATAAGAGTTACAAAATTAATCATTCTCTCTGCTTTAGCCAGGAGTACTGCCACTCTTAAAGTTTATAAATGACTTCAGTGAGAATATGAGAATATGGCCCTTCTTTTGTGTAGGAAAGGAACAATAGTGTCCTGGCTGACTTCCACACTGTGACCACCATTTAGTGCCCTCTACCAATCCAAGGTTGAACTCTGGCACTTAGAGATTATTAACACTCTGTCTTTAGATTGACAATTTCAAAATGCATAAAAATACTCAATGAAAAAGAAAAGAAAAAGTTACACATGGAAAGGCTTAAATTCTCAGCTCTTCCTTTTTAAATGGCCACAATTTTATTCTGCAGTGCTTGTGGGCAGAGATAATACAGAGACTAACCTGCAAAGTAGTCCAAGTTTAATTACTTTGACAAAAAGAACATTCCTCTTTTTCAACTCAGCTACAGAATAATTTCAGAAATGCTAAATCTCACTAAATCACCTCTTAAATCATAGTTAACAGTGCAGGCTCTTAACCCAAACTCAATAAAAAATGGTGCCTGAGGGGAGAAAAGGAGAGTCATGAGAAGAAAAGAAGTTTATGGGATAAAAGAAAAAGCCAGTGGGTGAAATAAAAAATGCATATATGTCACTTGAGTCTACAGGAAACATTTATTAACAGGCTGGCTGATGGAGGAGATAAACGGTTGAACCTAGAAATATAGGGAGAATTGTCTCAGAGACAACATGCATCTGTGAAATCTATCATTAGACATTTATCAGTTGCAGATGCACAGCATGGACTCTGTTAATGACAGACAGTTGTGCAAAGGGCAACCAAAGAGGTCTTTCAAAACGATATAAAGAAGACCATGCCATGCTTTTGCAATGGGACTAAGTCTATAGTCCTTGTCCTGACCTACATAATCCTCAAGAATCAACCTGTTCACTTCTTCAGGTTCATCTTATCTATTCCTCTATTCATAAACTCAGACTTCCTGGATTGGTTCCAGCTCCTTTGAGAACAAAGTCAGGGAGAAATTCTTAGGGGGATTGCTGTGAGTTTGGTATTGCAAGGTTGCAATTGCAAGACAGATGTGGGATGAGATGGGGTAAGAAACAGACCAATTCATACTCAAACAGATTACAGTACTTCTGAAAATGCCTCTTGTTCAGATTCTGGGAGATTTCCTACAGAAACCGAAGATTTAGAGTTTAAACAGTATATCCGATAACTCTCTGTTGTCTTCTGTCTTTAGTAGATTAGTGGCTTCCCTGTAGGGTGTTGATGCTCATTAATTACTGGTTATGTAACACTGACCTCATGAACAGCCAGTGGGGAAACCTCAATCTCTATAGTTTGATGGATTTCATTCTGTCCACTGTCACTGTTCATTGGAATTTCTTGAAGATGTCTTTTCCTCAGAAAGTCCAACATGTATTGGTATAAAAAATGCATGTGTGCTGTATTGGTTCACTACCACATGTATCTGAAGACTGTAAAAGCACCATGAGTGCATAGTTCAAGGTAGATTACTGATGTCTGGGGACAAATGAGGTTGAACAGATCCTGCTAGGGCCAAACATACCTGCCTTTCTCTCCTTTGCACAAGTGTATTTCATTGGCAGTTCAGACACCTACATTATGCCAAGAACTTGAAATACCAGATCTTATTTTGGGGTATTGGCTCAAATATCACTTCCATAGCAAGGTACTTCTTGACTGCCATGTCTACAGTATATCCCTTGTGCCAGACCATGGTTTATCTCTTTCTCCTGTTTTGTTTTCTCATAAAATTTATCACTATCTAAAATCACTTTGTATTTGTTAAATTATTCACACAAGTAATATCTGACTTCCTGTTCCATAAGTTAGAAGTTGTCTTAGTGTTTCTTTTGCTGTGAAGAGACACCATGACCATGGCCACTCTTATAAGGGGAAATGTTTAATTGGGGCTGGCTTTCAGTACAGAAGTTTAGTCCATTATCTTCATTGTGGGAAGCATGGTGGCATGCAGGTAGACATGGTGATGGAGAGGTAGCCAGGAGTTCTACATCCAAATTGGCAGGCAGCAGGAAGAGATAGTGACATTGGACCTGGTTTGAGCATCTGAAACCTCAAAGCCCACCCCCAGTGACACACTTCCTCCAACAAGGCCATACCTCCTCCCACAAGGCCATACCAAATAATTGTGCTACTCCTTATGAGCCTATGGGGACCATTTTCATAAAAAACCACCACAGAAATTATATCTGTCATGTTTGTTCTTAGATTTCTAGCATATGCAGCAAAACTATAATAGAGGATGTGGTGATTTGAACGGGAACGACCCCCACAGACTCATGTGTTTGAATGCTTGGCCCATAGGCACTATTAGGAGGTATGGCCTTGCTGCTGGAAATATGTCACTGTGGGGGCAGGCTTTGAGGTCTCATATGTTCAAGCTGCACCCAGTGTGGCACACGGCCTCCTTCTTCTGCCTATGAATTAAGATGTATATCTCTCAGCTCCTTCTCTAGCATCACATCTGCCTGTGCACTACCAGGTTTCCCATCATGATAATAGACCAAACCTCTGAAACTGTAAGCCAACCCCAATTAAATGTTTTCCTTTGTAATGGTTGCTGTGGGGATGGTATCTCTTCATAGCAATAAAACCCTAACTGAGACAGGATATGTTTAGAATTTACTTATTTTGAGGAGAAAGAATTGAGGAAAAGGTAAGACAGTCTGACCAGGAAGAATTCTAGATGTGATATGAGAAAACAAGTAAATGCTCAATAATCCAAATCTTGTGATAAATACTCCACTGGCAGTCCATGTAGACTGACAGCAGTCATAGGAAAGGCATCATTTCAGACTTCAGAGAGTGTTATGGAATGGCTGGGATTGCCTGGTACAAGGCCAAAATCTCAGAGAGTGCTGGGACCAGGCAGTGAGATGTCAGAGAGCTCTCTGCATTCTCTTATGCATGTTCAGGCGAAACATCACTCTGTCTTCTCTAGCCAGTGGGCTTGGAGTAAATACAAAGTGTCTTTGCCCCAGCCTCTCCATCTGTGAAGATGTATGATGTTAGAAGTCTTCAGAAGTTTGGTGAAGGGTTGGATGGGGAAAGCCACATTCAAGGGAGGATTTGGTTCAGGACTTGGTCTACATATGGTGTTCAACTTTTTTGTCAAAATGATTAATCTGTTTAATTCTCAGGAGATACTTGTAGATTTTATTATAAACCTGTCAGTACATCTACACTTTATTATTGACATAAAGGAATATTAATTTATAGATTACCTATTAAGTGGGAGAAGCTAAAGATGTCTATCTCTCAGCTCCTTCTCTAGCATCACATCTGCCTGTGCACTACCAGGTTTCCCATCATGATAATAGACCAAGCCTCTGAAACTGTAAGCCAACCCCAATTAAATGTTTAATAAGCTCTCTATAGGCAGATAGATAACAGGCAAAATAGACCAAGTCTTTTTCTTCTATACCTGTCATAAGAGGGTTAAAAAATAAATAAACTAATCTTTTTAAAGTCTTAAAAACCTGAGTTGTTGTGGAGCAAAGAAGCAGGGATGCAGAATGCCCAGGGGGTACTGTCCACTAAGGCTCAATAAGAGGATGACATTTAAGCTGATATCCAAAGAATGAGCAGGAGCCAGTCATACAAAGAGACCAACAAAGCAGTCCAGGCCTTAGGAGCCTGAAGTACAAAGGCTGAGAGTTTCTAAGAGGGAAGGAGAGGATTGAGTCACAGGCTTAGAAAGAGTGGTCGATGTCTGGAGGGCAGAGATAAGTCTGTGGGGTCTGAGACCAGATTGCAGGGGTGAGAAGGCACAGAGCAGCTGGGCCTTGAAGGCCAGCCTAATGGCTTTAGATTTACTTCAAAGCACAATGGAAGTTCATTGGATGACTTCAAGGAAGTGAGTAATATGATCCAGTCATATTTTTAAAAGGCCACTCTCTCTGGATACTATGTGGAGAATAGGCTAGAATGGCTAAAAGTGGCATAAGGAACCCCATTAGCCCACAGTGAATAGCAACTCCCAAAGTCAGAGGTTGTCACCAGAGGATATTATCATTCAGAGTCTTTGAAACACTTGGAGTTATATCTCTTTTCTGTGGCTATGTACTGCCATATACAAGAAGAGGGTGATGAGTTACTGTACCTTAGATCCCTTGGGAAGGTCCATATTCCTGAGCTAAGTAGGTCATCTTTAAAACATTCACAGACACTGACTTTTATGGCCCCCCTGACTTTTGATCTTGAATTGTCACATCTTAATGTTCTGCAGCTATGGTGTTCAACTTTTTTGGTGGTCAAAATGATTAATCTGTTTAATTCTCAGGAGATACTTGTAGATTTTATTATAACCCTGTATGTCAATGCTGCTCATAAAACTTCACCTGGGTCCAATGACAGAAAGGACCTGGTTAAAAAATTATAATCTATTCATCAAATTGAAGTACTTCCTCAGAGCGAACATAAAGGCTTAGTGTCAGAACTGTCAGACATCAATGGGAATACTTTCATAACATATTATCCCATAACCTTATAAATCACATGTATTCTCAACACATAATCAATCATTAACATACATAGGTGGAGTTTTGTCATATATAGTGTATTAGAGTTAGCACTCTGCTCATGGATCTCATTTAATCCTTATAGTAACATGGTCATGTAGACAATGGTATCCCCACTTTATATGCAGAGATTAACATCCATCCTGTCATGCTGCCCAGAGGAACATGGGGATGGTGTTTGAGTCTTTATAACTCTAAGAACTATGCAGTAAATACTTTACAACATATCTCACTGAACTCCATTACAGAATTGGAGGGGTTTGGAGGAAAGAACTCTCTTTAATATTTGCAAGTTAAATTAGCTATCTTATTCTTGCTTTCTTCCACTTTATAAAAACAGTGCCAAAATGTTCCCTGTTTCTCTTTTTCATCGTTGGAAGTTTCCCTTATTCAAAACACACAGTGAAACCCAGATACTACAGTTTAAAAGAAGCTAGCATGATTCTCATGGATCTTCCTGAATGAAGCACCAGAAAAGCAGGTGTGTACTTCCATAGGGAATGGCTGCAAATCAGTCATTCATCTCTAAAGGTGTTCTTCAGCATAGCCCACTAGAAACATTGGAGCTGATAGCTCACAAGACTTTAAATTGCATCAGATTGCATTGTTACTATTCAATCCAAAACACAGAACTTCTAATGTGATCTTTTTGTTGGCTTTCTTAAAAAGTTGTGCATTGAAAGTTACTGTGAGAAGTAAAAGCAGCAGGCTTTTATGCAGTGACATCATAGAAGGAGGGCTTCTAATTTTTACTTCAACTATCTGCCTGTACTTCAACTGATGATACTGATGAGCAGTGATGGATTTTTTCAGGTCCATCTGTCGCCACGGATCTTTGTCTCCTGACACTATCCACACCTATTTTCAAGTCATTTTCAATTCTCCTAATTCCTATGTTCTTCACTTACCTAAGCTGTCTTTCTCCCTGACTTTTCTCACCTTCTCTTTCCACCCATGCATGTGTCTCAAAAGTCAGCTTTCTCCCCTCAAAACTCCTCGAGGCCTTCCTTTGTATTCTTTCAAATGAATTTCCCCACTTCTTTGTTAACCCATTCAATACGTATGTATGAATCCAGAATTTATAATAGACTAAGATACTGTTAAATATCAGATATTATTGACATACTTATTGGCCATTGCTTAATACCTGGAGCACATTCATAAACAAAAACCCTAACTTATAGTCCTTGTATAATTCTATGTTGAAATATCCACCATAGTTAATTTATATTTATCCATCTAACTTCCCTACTAGGAAGTTGAGTACATTGTATACAATTGACTCTCACTGGCCAAAAAACTGGCTATACCCTACCATAGCCAATATGAATGTATAAAAATCTTTTCACCTAGAATATACATATTTAAGACAATATTAATAATTATTTAGTTCCCTTAAAGCCAATCCATATTTTTCAAATAATACATTGCACATGTGTGCAGTGGTTATAGTGAACATGTTTGATGACTATAGGAAACAGGAAGGGCCTGATTTGCTTCCAATTCTTCTCAACTCAAGTCCTTGGAACAATGGCTGGTGGTTTAGAGAGTTTTTCTGACACTGCTTCTTTCTTCCTCACATAGATTCCAAATCATTCTTTAATTATAATTCCTGATGTCCTTGCTTGTTACCCACTCTTGGAAGCACATAGTATATTACTAACTTTATCCTATGGTAATTATTAATTTTTCTATCCATATCCATCATCACTGTTACTTGAATCTATGCATAGTAGAGAGAGTTTGGAGATAAAAGTTTCATCTTCCAGCTATGGCTTGTGACACTAAAATCCTTATCTTCTGCAGGCCAAAGGGGTCATCCAGTCAGGATGCTGCTGTATTATAACAAATTCATGTGAGTCTATTTAATGGGTAGTAGGGACTTATTAAGATATAAATTGAGGAAATGCACTCATGAATACAGAATGGAGTAGACAGCTGAAGTCGTCCTCTGATCTGACTGGGAGCAAATCCACCTTGCAGGCAGGAGCAGGAAGAAGGGGCATGTGACCCTTCTCCCTCTCCTGCCTGGACTGAATCTACCAGGTTGAACTCAATCTCCAGGGGAGTCTTTGCCCTGGAGGAGATGGGAATGGGGGGTGGGCTGGGGAGAAGGTGGGGGGGCGGGAGGGGGGAGGACAAGGGAATCCGTGGCTGATATGTAAAATTAAATTAAATTATAAAATAAAAAAATTTTTTTAAAAAAGAGATCACATACAATGGTGGCAGGAAGGTCATGAGTGGAGCAAATACCACTGCACTGCTGGGTAGTGTCTGTTTCATTATTTAATAGATAATATGCCTGTTTCCTATTTTCCTATAAAAATACATATATGACTCCTGTTTCTGATACTGCAACACATTTTTGGTGGCTTGATGGGAGTAGTTACACCAACTATTGTTTCTATGGCATTCGAATAACATGACCTTTATGTCTGTACTTGTGTTCTGTTGCCACAAGAAGTTATTATGCATATTGAATTGGTCTTTAAAATCCCTAAGAATATTCTAGAACTTTCACGGAACTAATGTTGCTCAGACACTGATGAAATGTTTTCAACCTCAGAATAAGAAGTAGCTTTGATCAGGTATAAGAAAAAGGGAACTCATCACAACAACACTAAAATTCTGAGTCCATATCCCATTTCTTCTCCCTTTCGTTTTCTGAATTGTCAAATGCATGTGTCTAATCTCCAGCACTGCTGCCATATGTTGCTTCTCCAGTCTTGGAAGTTTTTATACCTACCAAGAGTTTCTCTCAGTCACAATTAAGCACCATGTTTATATGCTCTAGTTGTCTCAATTTGTCACCACAGTGGAACAGAGATGATTGTCTCTATCATACCTATATGCTCTAACTCAGTTCCAATCAAGCCTCTTCATTTTGCAATGAACATCCCTACTTGAGAGTGGTCCCTGTCACTCTCCTCAAACTTGGTCTTCTAAATTCCAATAGCATCTTAGTCCAGCTAATAACCCCACCAGCTGTCAACAAGTCATAAAGCTCAGGTATCCCCTCACTGTTGAGTAGTATATGTGTAGCCAGATGGTACTGGATAGGTTGCTGGGAGAGACAACTCACCAGTGTGTTCACCCTGGAACTTACATGCTATAATATCAACCCGCGAGGCAAGATGTGTTCATTGTTTCAACAGTGGTATGACTCTTACATTTGCTAATTGCTTGGATTTGAGGTCATCTTCAGAGGAGGGAATTCATGCCTGACACCATAAACCTAATCAAAAACTCCTTGGTTGAGAAAGTCATAGGTCTTAGGGAGAAATGTACTTCTACTGTTTTGTTAAATGGACATGGTATGACACCACCACCTAAATATTTTTAGTTGCTAAAAAATCCCATATATCATCAATTTCTTCTTCAAGTTACATTTTTAGTATATATGACTGTGTACGATGCTTGCATGTTTGCATTTTTGTGTAAATGTTTGCATATGATATGTGTGTATGTTTGCATGAATGTGAGTGCTTATAAAAACTCTAAGTTAGCAGCCAAAGTCTTCTTCAATTATTCTCTATTTTATTGAGGCAAGGTCTCTTGCTGAACCTGGATCTTGTGAGTTCCAAGTAGTCTACGTAGTTATCTTGCCCTCAACATCCCCTGTCTCTGATTCCTGGCTGGTGGGTTTAAAGGTGCGCATGGCATCTACCTAGCTTTACCTGAATTCTGGGAATCTGGTATTCATGCTTCCACAGCAAGTACTTTATCCATTGAGTCATCTCTCCAGCCCCCTATGTTTCATTGAATGAACTGTAAGAATAAGGTTCAGACTCCATGGCTGCAAGTCTTGAAATATATGCCTCCAATCACACTTGTTGCACATGTAATATGTGTCTCATTGTTCACAACAAATCTTAGGTACAACAACACAGTCAAAGAAAAAACAGAAGGAGATGAGTGGAGAAAAAGGAAGTCTTCAGAAAACAGCTAACATGAGATACACAAATTTCTTTGTACAGTTAACCAAGATATGAGAAGAAAAGGGATGGCAGGAAATAGAGTTTTTCTGAGTTTATGCACATTTGTTAGACTGTGTTAGTATACTTCTGTAGGATCAAGAGTGGCCACTGGAAGGGGAGAAAGAAAGAAAGAAAGAAAGAAAGAAAGAAAGAAAGAAAGGAAGGAAGGAAGGAAGGAAGGAAGGAAGGAAGGAAGGAAGGAAGGAAGAAAGAAAGAGACAAAGAGAATGTGTGTACATATGTATGTACACGTTTCATTACAAAAAAACTACTGTGATGATAACTCCCCATTGATATCTACAACACAACTAGTACACCTAAGGCTCAGGGATCATTGCAGAAGATGGGGTAGAATGATTATAAGAGTCAAAAAAGGGGAGTTTTCTTTGAGTCTGTGTGTCCTAGAAATGTCAGAAGCTACACCCATGAAATCTCATCAACATGGTTCCCCAAAGATGACCTGAACAAGGATGGCACCAATAGACATGCTCACAGGGAAGGGAGAAAACTGAGGCCTCAACTATAGGCAAAGATCTACAGGAAACTAAGGAAGACTGAGAACAGGAGAAATAGTCTACCCTAGAGAAGAGCACACCAATTATTTATACAATACCAAGTAGTCAGCCCTGAAACATATGCATACAGGTAACATCATTCAGACTGAGCTGTTTGTATTTATGATAAACACATACTTACACACACACACACACACACACACACACACACACATGCACACACACACATGTACACGCACACACGTGTGCACGCACACACACGTAACAACAATTAAAGAAAAAGAGGCCATGAATTTGAAAGAGAGAAAGTGGCAGTGTGAATAGGAGGGCTTGGGGGGGATGGAAAAATAATATAATTATATTATAATCTCAAAACATAAAAAAGGTATTTAATAATAAATATGAAATGTAAAATTTTCCTTATTAGAAGAAACTAGAAGGCTTGGTTAATTGCTAAGTAGTTCTGGGGTGATATTAAGCTAGGACAGCTTGGTTTTGCTTTTGGTTTATATTACATGTTTGTTTTTCTTGAGCACTTGAACTGGAAGAACCAGCATAGTTCTGAGAATGCAAAGCCTAAGTTGGCAGAAAAGGCCACATGCTAGTATTATCTGTGAAATATTAAATTTTATCCCCAAAGTGAGTGCAGAAGATAAAAGTGGCAGCATCTATGATTGCCTAGTCATCCAGAAGGATGGAACTTAAGTTTTAATAAAATTCTATTGCATAAACAGAAACTGAGTCCTGGGGAAAGCAGGTGAAATAGCTGCTAGCAGAATGTTGGTAACTGCAGGACACCACACTGTAGGCTGCTGGCTCAGCTCACCAGGTGGTGAGACACAAAAAGACCACACTTGCAAGAGCAGAGCAGTAGAGAATGGATTCTTGGCAAACAAGTTTCTCTGTGAAAAATGAAAGAGAATCTTCCAGAAAAGAGAAGACAGAGTAAAGAAAACCATTCAGGGGCAGGAAACCCTATCTGTAAAAAAGTATAAATAGCCTAAGCTCCCAGCAAGTGGCACATCATTGTTGGAGGGCAACTTAACTGAAAAACTGCAGACAACCCAATTGCTGTTGGCTCTCTCCAGAGAACATGGGCATAGTCCTTGCTTCATCTTCTCTTTCTGGTTCTTCTTCGCTCTTGAAAACACCTTGTTAAATAGGACTGTGGCTTTTAGTCTTGAGTCTCAGGCTTTCCAGCCTTCACTTACTAACACTTAGGCAGCTATTGCTTCTGGGTGTGTGTGGGGAGGGAGTAGGGGGAATCCAAATGAATAAAAAGGAAACTTAGTGTTGTACTTTCCAAAATTCATTTCTTTGCACATAAAAAGCTTTTGCTTTAAGAGTCACACACTGTTGAGAGTATTTTTTTTTAATGCAAAAGCTTTATTTCAAACTTCAAGAGACACAGCTTGGCTAATTAAGATCAGAGTCTCACTACAAATCACCTAATTGGAAAGATGGAAGACATGTCCCATGCAAGTCCTGATTCCACAGGGAGGATGAAAGACATGGTTGATGTAGACTGGGTAGAGCTGTTTCAGAAGTCTCAAGGCAGACAAGGATGAAGGGGCTGCCTGACCCTCTGAGACGTGCCATCTACTGCTAGGCTCTGGGCTGTGTCCAGCTTTGGAAGCAGCCATGTGGCAATACATAGATTAATAGAAATGAGTTAATTTAAATGTAATTGCTAGTTAACAATAAGCCTGAGTTATCAGCCAAGCATTTATAATTAATATAAGTCTCTGTGTTGTAATTTGGGAAGTGGCTGCTGGGTATTTGGGGATAGGCAACAGGATAGAAAACTCTGCCTTCTCTTAAACACATCACTTTTCTTCTTCTTCTCAATTACCCTTGATTCATTTGATAATGACCTACCTCTCCCATGTTAAAAGCCAGGAAGATATCATTTTCACCCTGTATCAGAGTCCTTTGCTGTTGTTCCCTTTGGGGGAGGGAGCCAAGTAGGCACAGAGTCAAACCACACAGACTGTGGGAGAATGTCAAAACAACAAGCTCAGTTTATTTAGGAAGAGGCAAGACTTATATATCTTCCACCCCAGCTGCGGGGAGGTCTGATGAATATGCATCTGCTGGGGTGACATGGCTGCCTTTCATTGGTCTAGGTCATCTCCAGATCATGTTTCAGCTGCTGTTGCTAAGACCATTAGGCAGACCCAGGTTGGCTCTCAAAAAGTATCTTTTTTACTTATTTGGGCCATCTGGCCCTCAAGCCTATTAGGGATGAGTCATCCCACATCACCCTACACCCATAATCACAGGCCCTTCAGACTTCTTTTCTGCCTCCTGGTTCCACTTTTAAGAGTCTTTGTGATCATGTTTAGGACATACAAATGATCTATGACACTCTCCCAGCCCCCTACACTGGCTATATAGGAGCCTTGAATCCCTCTCTATCCTAAATGCCCTTTCCATGAATAGAAGCCTAACCACTGCTTTTCAGAAGTCCGACACCTTCAAGAGGCTATTGTTTTATTGTAAATAGGTAATACCCATATCCCAACCAAAACAGGAAGTATCCGGAAGTGGTATTGATAGTAGATGTCTGCATCTGTAACATTGTATAAGCATTTCAGAAACTCTTTGGGAGAAGAGAGTGGAGGAAGGAAAAAGAAAATTCATGAAGTGTCTAAATTAACCCGACAAGAGTCTATGATTTAAACTGGAAGAGACAGATAACCTTCAAGTAACAAGATTAAATTTTTTTTGCTGACATCAGGGGAACTGGAAAGAAGGCTTATTTCTAAGTTACTTGACTTTAGAAAAAAAAAAAAACCATGCATGCATATGAGAACAGTTGCATGCAGATTTCAATGTTACTGCATTTTCTTATCTGTATTTTTCTAACACTTCTTTTATTTGATTTTTTTCTGACCTACCTCTCTACACATGAGGTTATTACCTTTTATACTTTTTTCTATCTCTTCTTACTTTTGTTCTTCCAGATTGTGTAACTCCTAATTCTTCCATTTCTCTCTTCCCTTCTGTGTTTTTATATCTAGTCTGTCCAGGAGAGATAAGTTCAAAAGAGGCTTTTCTTATTATAATTTTGTCCCCAAGACCTAGAGTGGGGCAAAATGAGAAGTAATTATTTATTAACTAAAGGAATAAATAGATTACAACCTCTGCCATGCAGTAAAGATGGGATGCAGCCAAACCCAGGGGAAAATTGCCTGTGTTTGAAAAATCTCAGAGAATATCCAGGTTGCATTAAAAATAATGTTAATTATGTCTCCTTTTAATGATCCCAGTTTCTCCAGCTGTCAAATGAATTATCACCTTTTAAACATTCCCTTTTGGAAACTGCTTTAAATTACAGGCAGAAGATACAAAGGAGTCAGAGTAATTGGAATTAAATTTATTTGAGAGAGTTTTCCTTTTTACTGTTGTTTAAATGAGTTCAAATAAATTGAAATAGCAACCAACTTCCAAATGAATACAGGCAACTGAGTGAGATTACCTCACCTAAAGCCAAAGGCTGGAACTGAACTGATCCGTAAAGAATTATTCTCAGCAACAGCAGGCTGCAGTGCTCTTAAATCTCAGGGTTATGTGGGTTTTTTCCCTTTTGAAAATAACCTGCTCTGGAAATAGTACATCCTTCTCTGAAGGACAGCAATAACTTCAAATTATAGGAGTATCCAAATTACGGGATGAACACCTCTGGGTGATTGCATTCCTGAAAATATCGCTTAAAGGGAAAGGCGTTTTCTGATTTCCTGAAACATTGTAAGAAAAACATCTTCAAAATAAGGCTTCAGAACCCAGCTGCAGGATGGGCCTTATGAGAAAAAGGGATACTTCTGAAATAAGACGCACAAAGAGAAAAGAACAAGGAAAATTCCTGTCTTGGAGATAAAGATCAAGGCTTTCTGACGATGAGCTACAAGTGACAAGCATGCAGCACTGAGGAAGCAGACCAAGAGGATATATGCAGCATTTTCTTTCTACTGACAGAGAGGGCACAATATTGCTCATATCACCTTTATGCATATTTTTAAGGTTTTCTATTTTGTAGTCCTATGGTCATCCTCAAAAAATATTAAAATTTTTTCTGCTTGTCTCCTTTGATATAACTTCATGGTGGACTTGGGTTTGGGTTTAAATACATATAACTAAGTCTATACACTTAAGTTATGCTGAATGATCTCCTTTGTGATCCATTTCTGCTTCCTTTATCTACTGTCGTTTTCCTGTCTCTCTGTATGTATTATGCATTGACTCATGTAGAATGTGGCCCATGAAACCTAAAGTCAAATTAGATCATGCTACCTGAAAACCAGGAGTCAGAAAGCTGGTCAATACTGTAACTATCATTGTAACTGCATTCTGCCTTCTTACATCCAGACAGCTGGACTTTCAGAATGGTGGATTCTGGTCACTGTCTTTTTAAAATTCTTATGGATGCCTCCAGAATAGATTACTGGACAGAAGGATGCTGCAGCATGAGGAGGAGGTGAGTTCAGAGAATCATCTAGAGTAAGAAGATAGTTTCTCAGTTACTTCTCTATTCTAAATTGTAACTATGTATACATAATTAGTAAAATGAATTTGTGTCTGGAATCCTAGCTATTTGAGAATCTTAAGCACGTAGTTTTTACTTTTCAGTCTAAGGAATTCTAAACACACTCATGCGCGCGCGCGCGCGCACACACACACACACACACACACACACAGAGAGAGAGAGAGAGAGAGAGAGAGAGAGAGAGAGAGAGAGAGAGAGAGAGACTCTAAAAAGAAGTAAAAAGAAATAATGATTATTAGTCTTGTATAGACAACATATCCAGGAAATAAGTAATGTGATGTCCCATCTTTTACTGTAGAGGAAGCCAAAAGATTTGAAAGGATGACTACATACTCTGTGAGCAGTCTTTCTCAGAACCTGGCATGTGCTATCCCAAAAGTGGTAATGTCAAGATCTTCATGCAAGAATCCCTCGCATCCCTCAGGTTAAGAACCTAAAAGCACATCAATCTAAGTGTTCCTGGAAAACACCTTCAGTCTCAAAAAGAGAGCCTGTCAATACATGGAAATTGGATCCAGAAAAAGAGAAAAGAAAAGAAATCCAGAACTACAGTAGTAAAATACCTGTAGAGAGCCACACTGGGTGACAAACTTCTCCTTCAGCTGTTTTGAAGGGATAGGTTGACAAATGCTGTAAATAATTAATCTTTGTTGCTAATGGTGCTGGTTAAATTGGACAGCTGTGTGTGTAGAAGAATTCAAATAGATCATACTGTTCACTCTGTACAAAATTCAACGCCAAATTGATCAAAGACCTCAACATAAAACTAGATACACTAAACACAATAGAAAAGAAAGTGAGAGATAGCCTTGAACTCATTGGCACAGGAAAAGATTTTTTGAATATAAAATTGTTAGTGCAGGCACTGAGATCAACAATTAATAAATGAGGACCTCATAAACTGAAAACCTTCTGCCTAGCAAATAAATAATCACCAAATATCCAGGTAGACAGAGTCCCAACTGGCATCTCTTGTGATCAAATGAAGCTTCTGGAACCAGGATTGGGTTATATCTGTGTTGCTTGGCCAAAGGGCTTTCATGGGAATCCCCAAACAATCTAAGCTGTTGCCACGGTTGTAGTAGATCCCTCTCCGCAATCTGACAGCAAGTCATCATTGCTGAAGAGAACGCATACACAACTCACTGAATGTGTAGGTGTCAAGCTGGTGCCTACATGCCTACACAGAGCCTTTCACCCCTACTTAGGAGGGTCTCTGGTGTAGAAAGTTACTATGCATGCTGTCAAAGTAGAAACATAAATACCAACACAACCATAAATGTTTGATCTATAATAGTATCCTGACTGCAAGATATGGTAGTGGAATGGTGGCACAAACTTATGGGAGTAATCAACCAGTATATGATTTGACTGAAGGTCCATTCCATGAAATGGAAACCATACCCAACACTACTTTGGTGACCAAAAACCTGAGACTACATAGCCCAGGGACCTAGGGCAAAACCAAACTACTGTTCTACAAAAAGAAGGTAACAATAAAATGACTCCTAATGACATTCTATATAAATCAGTACCTCACTCAGACATCATCATGGAAGCTTCCTCAAACAAATACGGAGTCCCACAGTCTGAAGATATACAGAGAGTGAAAGACATGGGAACACTCAGCCCTAAATGGGATGTCTCCATTAAATCCTTCTCCTCACAGTTCAGGGAATCCAGTAGAAGAGAAGGAGGTAAAAAAAAAAAAAGGTCTAAGAGCCATCAGGGATGGAGAACACCAAGAAATCAAGGCCCTCTAAATCAACATAGTTGATCCACATGTGGAGGCACAGGGACTGAGCAGCATGCACAGTGCCTGCACAAGTCTACAATAGATGTGGCCCTAAAGCTGAAAGAAGAAGTTGACACATGCCCCCATCCCTAATTCAGAAGCCATCTCCTACTGACAACCACTTGCAAATAAAAATTTAGTCTCCTTAAAGGGAATCTCACTAGGGAAACAAACTGCTCTGAAGGGTAGGCTGCACACCCAGCAGCATATTGTCCACAGGAAATGAACTCAATGGCATCTTTGGAGGTTTCTTTATCTCACAAGGTCATCAGGGTTTTTCCTTTTAATTTTTTAAAGTTTATTTAGTTTTTTATTTATTTTATTTAAATTATTCTCTTCTATTTTTAATCTTACAGGTCCTTTGTATATATATTATGGCTTCTGGTTTGGTGTTTTTATAGGATTCTTGAGTATGCAAACAAGTGGGTCTCTCTTTCTTGTGCCTTTTCTTAGACTCTTTTCCTTCTTTTTTTTTGTCTAATTCTAATGTGTTAGTTTTTTATTTTACCTTATTATATTATATTTTATTTTATTATTATCCCATAGAAGTATTTTTGTTTTCTAATGAGAGAGAAAGGGAGTGGTTCAAGATAGGAGAGGATGTGGGAAGGAATTGTAATTCCAATTACAAAAGGAAATTGTAATTAAGATATGTTATGTGAGTAAAAATCTATTTTCAATAAGGAAGCAAATTTAAAAATAATTCAATTAAAAAAAAAAAAAACCTTGTCCCTAACTAAAAGAGACTTCTTAACTAGGATATCTTCTGACTAATATGGTAGGGGAAAAGCTTGCATGTCTTCATATCTGCAGATGGGCTATAGAGACAAAGCATGCTACATATTTGCACATATTTATTGCTACAAATAAAGCACATATTTCCTAATAGTTTAATACAGAAAACAAGACATGGGTCTTCATCTGTTGTCTGTTGTCATGACAAAATATTGAAACCTGTTACTTTATGCAGCAAAGAAGTTTATTTAATTAAGAGTTTGTAGGTCCAAGAAAACAGTGCCAGTAGTTACTCTGATAAAAGCTTTCCAGATGGTCACTGTACCATGGATTCCACGAATGCGGTAGTGTGTGTGAAATGGGGAGATGCTGTGCTACTCTTATTTGGGTTTTGTTGCTGTGATAAATACTATGAGAAAAAACAACTTGGGGAAGAAAGGTTTCATTTAGCTTCTATGTTGCAGCCTGTCATTTAGAGAAGCTAAGGTTGCAACTGAAACAGGAATCCTGAGGCAGGAGGCTGAAGCAAGGAACAGAGGGAAATGTTGCTTACTGGCTTGCTCCACATAGTCCTTAACTACCGATTTGATACACCTGAATAACACCATTCCAGGAGTGGTATTACCAATCGTAGCCCAGGCCCTCTGACATCAATTAGCACTCAAGAAAATGCTCCACAGACATGCCCACTGGCCGATATGATAGAGACATTTTCTTAACTGAGATTCCCTCTTTCCAGATATGCCTAGCTTTGTGTCAACTTAACCCAAACATCCCAACAGACAAGACAAGACAAGATGCAAGGGAGAAAAGGGGACTGAAAGAAAACAATCCATCTTTATGAGAGCTCTTGAAGACGGACTTTCATCCTTCTGACAGTTCACACCCACTACTTAATCACATTCCTCTAGGCTCTACTTTTACCTTAATACTGCTACAGTAGGACCAACCCTTCAGCAAGTAAGCACTAGAAGACACGGAGACCAAATGTACAAAGTAAAGAAAAGTAGATCTGATTTGAGGGAAGACGACTATATTGACATGCAAGACATGGCTTCTGTTTTGGGGAAAGAGAGAAATGATTATCAGAAAGAATCAGTAGACAGATTAATATCCATGCACATCTTGTTTAGCTTTATTAAAGAACAGCTTTAAAATATGGGCCAGAACTTTGACTTGATTAAGAAATACTCGCTTACTCAGAGAAAAATCTTTCAGTCATAGAGAATATTCTAATTCCCAGCTATTTTATAGTTGGGTAGAACACAAAGTCAATTTTGGTCAATAAATTATGATCATAAGTGACATGTACCTTTTGAAGAAAGATCTAGCCTAGTGCTAGCATAATGTTCTCTTTCTGTACTAGAGAAAACCATGGTTTCTAGAAGGGAACGCTGCAAAGTGGTAGTACTTTTGTAACTAGTCCAGTGAGTGATTGCCAGAAATATGTGCAGATTCTGTACTGAGAATGAATTAACTATTGTAGTCTTAAATCCCAGAAATCTTTAGGTGCTCACTGGTGCTAGCCTACTTTGGTTAATATTGGGAACCAAGACTGTGGTGGTTAAGTAGTAGGTGTGCCCTCATAGAAGGGATAAATGCTCTCCTTGAAGCCTGCTCATGACCATGATTGTTCTGTACAAGCTTTTTCTCTTCTCTTTTTTCTTGCCTGGCTAGCCCCTCTCTTCTCATACACATTCCTGCAATGATTACAAGACAAAGACAGTCAGTGAGCTCCATGTCCTTTGACTGCTAACGAGATAGAGACTTGAGGCACATTCAGAGAGAATAGTATACTAGAAAGTTCTGCAACCAATATCAAAATGTTATATAATGAACCAGGGCCAGAACACACCAAGATTCAAATGTTATCCTGGCTAATTACTAGCTGAGTGGTCTTTTATAAAACTCCAAATATTTCTGAGTTTTGATTTATTCCTCTGTAAGGCAGAAATAAACTTTCTATTCTTAAGATGTCTGAACATAGAAATATGGCAGTCACTTAACAAATCTCATTTTGCTGTAAAGAAACAATTATTTTCAGAAAGAAAAATTAATTTCTCAAAACTGAACTCTGATTTGATTAAGAAATTGGAAATAAACATCATGTTCCTAGCTGTTTTCTATTCTACAGGTCTGCCTTCTCATGTCACTGTAGATGGCATTGAATTGAGGATTTAGACCACATTGCCCCTTTTACATGTCATCAGTGTCCAACTCAGTCTGTAAATATCTGTTGATCAAATAAACAGGTATAAATAGGTGACAACTGGTATCATCACTTTTCATAGCTCTGTTTAAAGGTTAATTTTATTTATCATCTTGGCTTACACTTTTAACATATTGGAAAGAAGGAACACTTATAGTCCTTTTTTTCTCTTCAACAATAAGTAAGTAAGTAAGAAAACAAATAAACAAATAAATAAATGTGTTTAATGTGGGTCATGACAAATACCCCTTAGATCTAAAGTCTTCTGCCAAAGAAACAAAGAAATGCACCCGGAATGATGGGACAGAGCTCCTTCATGCACAGTTCATGGTTTCATCCCTCTTTGATGAGGTCAATACCAAGTCATTATCATTTAATGGCTGTTCAGTGACCTGTGAAAAATGAGTTGAGGCCTTATTTCCTTGCACAGAAGACAATGTCACATATTAAATGGACAACAACATTCACATTGCATTATCACATTACTTGATGTCATATGACAACTAGCATTAAGAAGCGAAGTTTCGATGCTTTACTTTGAGAAAAGAAACATTTTGGTTTTTGTCCATCACACTGGGGGCATTTCAGGGTTAACAGAGTTGACACTGATATTATCTTTTAAGCTTAAGGAGAGATTCTATTAATGATTATTTGAAAATTATATTTAGTATGTAAATAATAATAAACTTTAAATAAGATTTCAGGCTGAGGAGATGTAGCAGTGAATAACGTTCTTGTTACACAAGCTTACCAACTAGAATTCAGATCTCTAAAACCCACATATATGTTGGATGGGTGTGGTTGCCCTCATATAATTCCAATAATCTCAGAAGGGTATGACCTATAGAGGAAGCTGGACAGCTACATAAGTCATTTTGGCATGCTCTGGGTTCCATTGGGGAACCCCATCTTAGTAGAAAAAGAGGAGAATGATGAAGGAACACTTCTGATGTCAAATTCAGTCTTATACATCCATGCACAAATAGGTACATGTGTACCTGCACACATGCATGTGCATACACATATGTGAATACACACACACATGCATGTACACCATATGTACATATTCACACTCATACCACTACTACCTCTAATACAACAATGATAGAAGATCACATCAACAGCACCTAATTGACGGGATTCAGTCCCATTAACCACCTTTGTTTATACTCAAAATCCTGCATGGCCAGGCCTCACAGGCTTTGTGCTGGGCCATGTGCTTTGCTTTAGCCCATGGTCATACAGTAAACACTAGTGTGACTAAACAGAGATTCTGTCATTCTTTGCACACTTGGATTTGCAGTTTTGGAAACCAATCACTACATAATGAAGTTCAACTTCAATGAGAAATCTCATTGAAGCTTTTCAGCTAATCACTTCAGATATAACGGTGAGGATAACTAGGAGCAGTCACAAAGTTTGAGTTATGAAGAGAGACACAGTCTTAAAAAGTAATAAAAAATAAACATAAAACAAGACAAATAAATTGGAATCTGAGCCTCTAGAACAGTGGTTCTCAACCTGTGGGTTGTGATCTCGTTGTGGGTAGAATAATCCTTTTACAGGGTTACCCAATACCATCAGAAAACACAGATATTTACATTAAGATCCATAACAGTAGCAAAATTGCAATTATGAAGTAGCAATGAAAATAATTTTATGGTTGGAGGTCACCACAACATAAGGAACTGTATTAAATGGTCACAGCATTAGGAAGGGTGAGAACTACTGCTCTGGAGACTGGTAAGGCTCCATTGAACGTCAAGTAAAAGTTCAGTACTTCAGGACATTCAGTTCAAGAGGGAATCCTTAGCTTGAGAAGTCATCACATTCTCTTTTGATGCTTATGTTTCCTACTGACTTTTATCCTGGCTTATAACTTGGATTTCAGATTTGTTTCAAGATTGCTACTAAGAAAAGACATGTGTATTTCATTAACCTCAATTGTAGAATGGCATGCTCCCTTTTATAAAAATCTATTTGAATATGCCCTCAAAATCTAGGGATACAAACAGCCTTGGTGGTAAATAGCAACACTCCTTCATTCATGCTACATTAGTTACTTTTCTGTTGTGATAAACCACCATAACCTAAAGCAACCTAAGTGTGTATTTTGGCACATTCCAATGGGATAGAGTTCTCATAGAGGGGGTGGCATAGCATGGTGGCAAGAGCAAGAAGCTGATGTGTTTTAGCTACACACAGGAAGAGTGGGTGCAGGAAATAGGTGAAGCTATAAATCCTCAAATCCCACCACCAGTGGTGCACTTCCTCCAGCAAGTCTCTTCCTCTTAAAGGTTCCATGACCCCACAAAGAATGCCAGCAAGTGTTCAAATACATGATACTATGGGGGGCATTTCTCATTCAAACCACCACACATATTATCTTCACATCGTACTTTGGATCTATCTCCAAAGCTTATGAAAGTAGAAATAGAAACAGAAATACCAGAGGAAGCATAGATATGAAATAATGTCATGGTTATTTTATTATTTACAATGGCAGCCAGCAAAAAAAATGCTATTAGCAAAGCTTTTGACTATATGCTTATTTCACTGGAAACTATTTTTAAGAGAATTACCTCAAATAGCAATGGAAAATGTCTCTTGTTAGTGCTTACAGTTCTGTCATTATTTTAGCTTTAAAAATACATTATTTTTTTTTTGCTATTTGAGCAAGAGGTCCTGGACACTAGATTATATTTCATATGTGGTTAACAAAATGCAAGATGAGGGAAAAGTCCAACACAACACCTATTTTTTCCCTAGTTTTGCTGTAGTGCAGTCACACCTGGTACCTGACATAAGGTCTGTGGCTGCTTTTCTGTTATCAGTGCACATTTTAGAAGTTTGCAGACAAGACCCTGTGGTTTGTAAAGCCTCAAACATTGGTTTCTTTTACCTTCATGAAAGTAAGCTGCTAACTCCTGTACCAGATTCCTCCTTTGACTAATGTGATGAAAGGAGAGATCAATTACATGAAGTCAAAATCAAAAGAGCAATAAAAGTAAGAAATCCCATAAGTATGGATATGCTGTGTATTCATTTTCATTGAATTCTAGGAAGTCTTTAACTTTTTTCTTCTTTCTTCCGTGACCCAACTCAGTTGAGAATTGTCCAGTCTCTGTGAGTTTTCTGTTGTTGAAATTTGAAATCGTCTTTTTTTTTCCCCTGAGACAGGGTTTCTCTGTGTAACAGCCCTGGGTGTCCGGGAACTCACTCTGTAGACCAGGCTGGCCTCACACTCACAGAGACCCACCTGCCTCTGCCTCCTGAGGGCTGGGATTAAAGAACTGCAGCACCACCACCCGGCTTGAAACACAGCTTTAATCCATGGTGGTCTGATAAGGTATAGGGGGGTATTTCAAATTTTTTTTTTGTTGGTGTTAAGACTTGCTTTGTGGCCAAGTATATGGTCAGTTTGGGAGAAGGTTCCACGCAGTGCTGAGAAGAAGGTATATTCTTTTGTGTTTGGGTAAAATGTTCTATAGATATCTATTAGGTCCATTTGAGTCATAACATCTGTTAGTTCCATTATTTCTGTTATTTCATAGTTTCTGTCTGGATGTCCTCTCCAGTGATGAGAGTGGGGTGTTATTTGTAATAGCCAGAACCTGGAAACAACCTAGATGCCCCTCCACAAAGGAATGGATTAAGAAAATGTGGTACATTTATACAATGGAGTACTATTTAGCTGTTAAAAACAAGGACAGCAGAGAATTTGAAGGCAATTGGATGGAACTAGAAAAAAACCATCCTGAATAAGGTAACCTAGACCCAGAAAGACAAACATGGTATGTACTCACTCATACTTGGATACTAACTGTGAAGTAAAAGATAACTACACCACAGACCTAGCCAGACTAGGTGACAAGGAGGGCTCAAGAGGGATGACCAGGTCTCCCTGGGAAGGGGAAATAGAAGAGATTCCTTGAGTGGGCTGAGGGTGGGTGGGGATGGAACATGAACGATTACATGATGGGGGAGAATACTGAAAGAGACTACTTGAAATAGGGTGCATTTCAGGGTCAGGTAAAAACTTGACACAAGGGAATCTCCCAGGAATCTACAAGGATGACCCCAGCTAAGACTCCTATCAATAGCAAATAGCCTGACCTTCCCGTCTCCTCTGACTAGATTGGTGCCTAGCCCAGTTGTCATCAGAGAGGAGTCATCTAACAACTGATGGAAACAGATGCAGACCCACCGCCAAACATTAAGTGGAGTTTGGGGAATCCTGCAGAAGAGGAGGAAAAAGGATTGTGGGAGCCAGAGGGGTCAAGGCCCCCAGAAGAAAACTCACACAGTCAACTAACCTGGGCTCACGGGGGCTTGCAGAGACTGAACTGATAACCAGGGATCCTGCATGGGACTGACCTAGGCACTCAGCATATATGTGACAGTTTTATAGCTTGGTCTTCTTGTGGGACTCCTAACAGTGGGATCAGGGGCTGTTACTGACTCTTTTACTGGCTTTTGGGACTCTATTCCTCATAATGGGTTGCCTTGCCCAACCTCAATATAAGGGGAGGTCTTCAGTCTTACTGTAACTTAATATGTCATGTTTTGTTGATATCTATGGGAGCCCTGCCCTTTTCTGAATAGAAATGGAGGAGGACTGAAGAGGGGGTGTAGAGAGGAGTTGGGGGAGGGACTGAGAGGAGAGGAGGGAGGGAAAACTGCAGCAGGAATGTAAAATAAATAATAACTTTTTAAAAGTACGAAATCAATTGATCTGCTAAGTGATTTAAACATGGCAAGCTTTGTGGTGAGGAAAACACATTGTTAGATGATCTGAGATAATATTCTGAAACTTAGATTAAGAGACCACTATAGTTTGGTGCCAAAGAAGATGTCCATATCCAGTGGCCTATGAATTCTGGGTAACACTTACTTAGATTTCTCACTTAGCATTCATTGTCCTGCGAGTACAATGGGAGCTACAGGTAAATGTGGCCATGTGTGATTTCTAAGGCTAAATCATAGAAGCATTTCAGTCCTGTCAAGTCACACACACACACACACACACACACACACACACACACACGCACACACACACACACACACACACACACACACACATACACCACTATTATGACCACCAGGACTACCATCACCACTGCCACCAATGCTGCTTAAGTCCATATGTTTTTACCATGAGAAATATCCTCACATATTCAATGGCATGGATGAATATATTTAATTTAATCACTATACTTTATGAAAGAAGTTATCCAAAAAATATTTTAAAGCATTAATGAGGCTGCATTAGTAAGCATATATTGTGAAATGACAATGTTAGGTTTCTACAGAAATTTAGACATTGTGGAAGGATAGACAAGATATGATTATTATATAATTATATAATTAAAGACATAAAACACATAGCACACATGCATACACACACATGCATGCACATATGCATAGTACATCTGTTTGCTTATTTCTGTCTCTTGGTATTATAATATTAGTATCATAATATTAGCATCATGAAGGTTGGGCTTGCCATCTCTTTTGATTTCCATTGTAGCTTGTGATATTTGACAACATAGACATGTAGTATGTTCTCAGAAATCTACCATAAATTCAGAAAGCAGAGAAGGGGAGAGAAATGGATAAAGGGAAGGAAAGAAGGAGAGAGTGAAAAAAGGAAGGAAATAAAACAAGACATGAGATAATTCAAACCACAAAATTGAGAACAAGTGCCTGCCTGCAAGATGAGCACTTGTCTGTCCACATCATACTAACCTGCTACTCTTATACTTGGAGAAGGAGCCATTTGTCTGTCCATATCATACTAGCCTGCTACTCTTACACTTGGAGAAGGAGCCATTTGTCTGTCTGTCCACATTATACTAACCTGCTACTCTTACACTTGGAGAAGGAGCCATTGCTCAACACTTGCTTTAAATGTATGTGCTTTAGTGAAGAAATCTTCACTACTCATTTTGCAAAAAAAGTCAACAGTTCCCCATGAAGTACATCAAAACACTTAAAATGTCTCTAGTTTATGTATGTAGAATGATGTATTCCATCAAAATCACACCAGAGAAAATGAGCCCCAAAAAACCCAGAGCTCCGGACAGGACAGAGCTCCATCTCCAGCCATGCTTACTATAAACAGTAAAGATTATTTTATATTAAAAACATGTTTTAACTGTAAAGTCCCATATCAATTCCATTTCTGATCTCTTAGTAAATTGTCTTTTCTGCTCCATAAAACTACTTATTATCCCACCTGCTGCCTAGCCTATCACAATAACTATTCTGCTTTCTACGTTTCTGAATTTGACTCTTTGAGATCCAAGGAAAAGATTCATATGTGTTAGTTATTTAACAGAAAGCTACGTGATAGTAAGTACTGGTAAATGTGGGAAGAAAAAGAATCATTTATATGCTATTAATGGGAATATGAATTGATAGACTAATTACAGATAACAATGGGATTGATTCTCAAAGAATTAAAAGCAGAGCTACATTATGACCCACAAATCGCATATGTGCTCAAACATGAAATCATTATCTTATAGAGATATCTGCACTCTGTGATCATTACACCACAACAGCTGACATGTGGAAATAGAGCAAATCTCCATTGATACAGGAAAAGATACAGAAAATGCAGGAGTGTGTGTGTGTGTGTGTGTGTGTGTGTGTGTGTGTGTTAATTATTCACAACATGAAGGAAATCCTGTCATTTGTAACCACTAGGATGGATCCAGGGGTCCTTATATTAAGTGAAATAAGATGTAAGAGAGATACATAAAAAGACAAACATTTGTAGCTTTGATTGGAGAGCCTAGCCTTTGCTAGCTAAGCTACCTACCTCTCCAGGATGTAGGAGGAGATGAGGGCGGCTAAACCATAATCAGAATGTATCGTATAAAAATTATTTTCAAGAACAAAAGATGAATATTTTATGATTTCACTGACATTTTCAGGTCTTGGGGTTTGAATCAAATAAAACAAAAATTTGAGCAGACTTGCACTACCACTTAGGAGCCATAGACTGCAACATTTAATCCCACTGACTTTGCTTTCTCCCTTCTGAAACAGTGAGAACCGTACCCACGTAGTTTACTTAAACACACCAGATCTTACCCTGCATGTGAGTCTTCCATACTTGATAAAAATACCCTCTCTTCCTCCTATTCATTACTTGTAGCACATCTAAATTTCCCCATGGGGAATCTTTCCTACTTCTTGGGTTAACTCAAGTACCTCTGCTTTCCTCTTATGACACTGTATCTTTCCTCACGCACAGCAGCATTTATAGTTTGCAAATTTTGTCTTAGTTTTTTATTAGTTTTTATTTTTTATTTTTATTTATTTATTTTTTTGAGAAAGATTCTCACTAAGTAGGCCTGGCTGGCCTGAAATTCACTATGCAAACCAGGCTGGCCTTATACATACAGAGGTCCGTCTTCCTCAGCCTCCAGAATGCTGGAATTACAGATACGTTCTACCACACCTGGCCAAAATACATGGGTTTTTCAGTTTTCAAGATGGAACCCAGGCCCAATGCATCATAGACAACTACTGCATACCCTGTTTTCTCTTACTTTGTGATTGTTTTGTCAACTCTCTCCTGCAATAGACTATGCTTTGTGAAGGAAGGGCTTCTGTGAGTCTGGTGAACAACACATATTCAGAATTCAACATCCTGCTAAATGAGCATAAACTCTAAGGAAACATATGTTGTACAAAAGCACATATGTGTTCATGGGAAATATGAGTGACCTGATCAGTGGCTCACATAATCCCTGTGTGATCGTTTATACTACCCTTCACTCTATTTCCACCTGGAGCCAGGAGGGCAGTTGACTCAGGTGCCTTTAGTTCCTGCTCACAACTGAACCTATTTCCAGCACACATTGTGGTTGCTCTCAGAAGCCCTACAGGGACAGAGACAACTAGTTTTGGATGTGTGGGTAACCTTCCATCCTGGGCAGTGTTTAAGAGCTTATCTGACTTAATCATTAGAATTTCGTTAGCAAGGGGCCCCAGAATCACCTCCTTCTTCAGGCTTCCTCCTCAGTTTTCACTTTCCCTATACAGGAACTGAAAAATAGAACGTGTGCACCAGTCCTAGCTTCCCCCTACAGGAAAGCTCAAAGATTATAGACTTTAAATGAATCTCCTCCTGGCTTCAGGAGTTAATTTATAACTCGGTCACAGCTTCTGAGGCTGCATAATTCAGTTCACAATGGTAGTTGGAAAGAGAGATCAATCATGACCATTATGTTCTTACCACACTTCTGCAAAGGCAAAGGGAGCTCTATTTTCTGTGTTTCTTCTTTGATTGTGAAGAGGCACCCTGTTGTCTGAACTGTCTGAGATCTCAAGAAAGGAACTGATCCATTGTCCTGAAGACTTATATACAGTGTACCAACATAACAGCTAGAGAGAACTCATTCTTTTCCTCACTGTCTATTTTTCTCTCCAAGTGAAGGATTTAAGGACTGACAGGATTTTTATTTTAACGAGGCTTGGCTTAAATTCAATATGATTGCTTAGAGGCAAAAACCTACAGACTCATAGTAGAAGGAGAATTTAGATGAAGGACCAGAGTTTAGGCAGGTCAGTAAGGCACTTGTCTTCAGTGCAAAAATTAAGGGGATGGAAAATCCTTGGTCATTAAGACAAATAGAATTTCAATGAAATATTTGAAATAAATGAAAAAAATAAAGCCACATTGCTGTGGATATCGCTCTGTATAAATAAACACTGATTGGCCAGTAGCCAGACAGGAAGTATAGGCAGGACTAACAGGGAGGAGAACTGAGGGAACAGGAAGGCAGAGGGGGAGACTGCCTGGAGCCGCCACCAGGACAAGGAAGATGTAAGGTACCAGTAAGCCATGAGCCATATGACAAAGTATAGATTAATAGAAATGGGCTGAATATAAGAGTAAGAGCTAGACAATGATAGGCCTGAGCTAATGGCCAAGCAGTTTAAATAATATAAGTGTCTGTATGTTTATTTTATAAGTGGGCTCCAGGACTGGCGGGACATGGCGGGACCCAGAGAGAAAACTCCAGCTACACCACATGATGAAACAAATAGCATCATAATGATAAGGACAAGATTGACACACATGTTCTTTAGCTATATATAGTACTTATATTAGAGATAGTATTATTCAATAGGTCATATCTTTATTGAAATTGTGGGTGTGTTGTTCATCATTATTTTCATTAAGGAATGAAGTGTATTATTTATGTCTATCACTGAATTTGTTTTTGCAATTTCTTACATTGATTTTGTCTAAAATATATGCCTCACTGGCCTTATCTTAGCCTAGCTCCCCCTGATTTGTGATGCCTTTTCATGAAAAACAATTGTAAAATTGTAACATTTGTAAAATACTAAAACCAATATACTTTAATTTCCCTGTTTTTTTTTATGTCCTAAAGCTTTATGTTCTGGAGAGAGAGAGAGAGAGAGAGAGAGAGAGAGAGAGAGAGAGAGATCTAGGCTTGACCTCCTTAGCAGGACAATAAATTTGAAAGTCAAGTTTTCAAAACAAGATTAAAGACTATAGTTCTGGATACAGTTGGATACATTCCAAGTATTCAAGCCCTGCCTTAAGCACTCTGAAAATGGGACCCCTGAGCTCCTCACAGTGTACCTTTGAACAATTAAAGGCAAAGTTCCAACATTTCCATTGTCAGAAGAGTAGAAATATGTGAAGACAGGCTAATAACTGCTAAGTGGTCTTTAAGACTCCACCCCCTTCAGTGCTCATGCTATAGTGTCTTTTATGTACAGATAGAGTTACTTTAAAAAACAATTACTTATCAGATCCTAGCCCTACTACACCATCCCCACATTCCCAAGCCCACCTCTTGAAAATGGCTTTCCCTGTTGATTCTTCCCCAAACAAAGCTAATTTATGTCATCCCTAAATTCCCAAGCCTGGCTCTGGTTACACCAAATTTATTTATTTAATGCATATTAGTATATGCTTGAGTGTATGGATGTGTACTTGTATATTCAGAAACCAGAAGAGGGAATTAAGTCATCTCAAGCAAGAGCAACAGGCAGTTATGAACGGACATGTGGGTGCGGAGACCTGAACTTGAGTCCTTTGCAAGAGGAACAAATGCTCTTAACTGTTCATCCATTTCTCCAGCCCCTATGCAGATATAATTATTGACAAGGAAAAAAATGAAAACTCATTCTGTTTCTGAGATGAGTAAAATAAAATAGGGAGTCACTATTAGTATGTTTTACAATCTGCTACCATAACAGGAGCCCCAAATGTCTGCACTGAACATTTAGATACAGCCTCCCTAAGCACATGTTTTTTCTGTAGAAACTTGGTGAGCTGGGATGCTTCTCTTTCATGATTTTAACACTCCCATGATCTTCCCATTCCATCATGGGATCATGGGATCATGGGATCATGGGATCATGGGATCATGGGATCATGGGATCATGAGGGAATGGGATGGTTGAGGTGGGACAGGGACAGAGTGGGAGAGCAATGAAAGAGATGCCATTTTAGAGTGAGATATCATGGGGATAGGGAGAAACCTGGTGTTAGGGAAGTTCCCAGGAATCCACAAGGATGACCCAGCTTAGACTACTAGCAATGATGGAGAGGGTGCCTGAACTGGCTTACCCCAGTAATCAGATTGGTGAATAACCTAGCTGTCATCATAGAGCCTTCATCCAGTAACTGGTGGAAGCAGATGCAGAGAACCACGGCCAAGCCCCAGGCCAAGCTCCAGGAGTCCAGTCGAAGAAAGAGAAGAGGGATTCTATGAGCAAGGGGCATCAAGATCATGATGAGGAAATATACAGAGACAATCAAACCAAGCTAGTGAGAACTCATGAACTTTAGACCAACAGCTGTGGAGCCTACATGGGACTCAACAAGGTCCTCTGCATAAGCGAGACAGTTGTGTACCTGGATCTGCTTAAGGGGCCCCTTGACAGTAGGATCAGGATCCATCCTTGGTGTACAAGCTGGCTTTCTGAAGCCCATTACCTATGGTTGGACACCATGCACAGCCTTGATACAGGGGGAGGGACTTGGACCTGACTCGGCTGAAATGTACCTGGCTCTGCTGACTCCCCATGAGAGGCCTTACCTTGTCAGAGGATGGAATGGGGAGTGGGTTGGGGGGAAGGCTGGGGGGGGGGGGGGGGAGAAGGGAGGATAGGGGAATCTGTGGTTGGTATGTAAAATGGAGAAAAAAATTCTAAAAAAAAGAAAAAAACCACTCCCATTGACTTCCTAGGATGAGAGTTTATACTATAAAACCCTGTGGCAATGATTTCCTGCTACAGCCCAGAAGTGACTTGGATCGCTTCTACTCTCATATAGTTATCAAAGACAGTAACAACACCATTCCTGAACAGCACAAGCCTGGGGACAATGACTTTTCTTAGGCTTAGGAAGGAAAATCAGACTGAGCATTGGGGGTCATTAGGAGAAAATCTGAGATGATTTCTCCACTCCCAGGTTCCAGACACTTAAAAATGGACTGACTATACTTGATGCCTGTAAAATATACATACAAACTAGTGTTATACTGATTGAGCAGGTTATATTTATGTATTTATCAACAATGACAAAAGAGGACATGAATTTGAAAGGCAGCAAGGAAGGATGTATGGGAAGGTTTTTAGGAAAGAAAGGGAAGAGGGAAATGATGTAATTCTACTGTAATCTCAAAAATTTAAAGAAATAGTTGAAAAAATGGACTAGTGCTTTGTATCGTTTTGGAAGACCACTTTGGGGAGAAGCATGTTCCTTTCCCCCTTGCTTTCTTGAGCAGATGAGGCTGCCTGGCAAGCCGTGGTCTCTGCCTGAACTTTACAAGGCAGTAGCAGGGACACATAAGGGGTCGAGTGGTAACTGGCCTCAGGAGAAGCAAATTAGCTCCCAGGAACGTCCTTGCTTTTAGGTGACATGAAAGCATCTAGAAGTTCCTAAGACACAGACAAAACAGGGATAATAGCAGATGAACCTAAAGGCTCTGATGTGTGAATCTTCTAGAGGCACTTCTTTGTAGAAATAAAGAATCTCCCAGAACCTGAAATGAGGTGTCCACCACATTGCGAATCCTCTGGGCACCATTATACTGCATTAGGATTCCTACTTCCTGGGAATCAAGGTAAGTAGAAATCTGTCAGAGAATATAAAGGACAGGGAAGAGAAGAAAAGGAGAGAGAAAAGGGAGGGCCAAAAAAAGGAGGGGGTGGAGAGAAGGGGAGAGGAAGAACAACCTTTGTCTAGCTGTAAACTTCAGTACCCAACCCCTGACATACATTATCTTTGTCAAGAGAAAAGCAATAAAAAGATACATTAAATGATATTCAAGCATCACTATTTTATTCAAAGAAGGCCAGAAATTGCTTGAAGAGTGATAGGATAGGTAGAATCAGTTTTGCACAGGATATTCATTCTCTATTTCTAGAACCTGTGTCAATACGAACATACATGATCAATGACCTTCATAGGATACAGACCTTGGAACTAGGACGTTATTTTTGGCCATCTTACTAAGAACAATCTACTAACACCAGTCTTTAATGGCAATAACCTTTACAGGATACTCAAAGACATACATGGCAACAGCAGCATGACCAAATATTTTGACATAGAATATATCTGATTTGCTGTTACTATCTTTCAAAATAATAAGAAAAGAAATGAGCTAAGGATTGACTCAGGAGAGTGAACTAGAATTCAAGAATCTCCTTCTGTTTACAGCCCGCAAGGTTGGAGATCCCAAACTTATATCTGGGGGACACTCACTTCTACCTACAACCTCACTAAGCATGAAACAGATTTTCCTCTCCTGCCCCCAGAAGTGAATATAGGTTCTTTCATGTTAGTTCAGTGAGATTAGGCTATAGTATGACAAATTTTGTGTTCTTTCAAGCCACTAAGTTTGGGTTATTTGTTATTGTCACAGCAGAAAGCTAATACCAGCTGTTCAAATCAGAACAAACTACAGTAAAATTTTATTGTGGTTTTCCTGCTATCAGCTCTTTGAGGACTCCTAAGGACCAAACCTGTCAGTCATGCACTAGTACATCTTGTATTTGCAGATGGGAAAATAATATTTAATGTTCCATCCTGGGTTAACATCCTAACACGAGGCCAAAGTGAAGTCTAGGCTGATGCCAGAGCCCAGACCCTAATAATCCCTCAATGTTCTGCCTCTGCTGAGGGATTGCCTCTGTAATTACTACACTAAAATATGAACCTCAATATTTCCCTTGGCTCTGTGGGAATTCATGCTCTTGGTTCTGTTGTCTCCAGCCTCATCTGCATGCCCCCACTGTCACTGTCTAGCTGTCTTAGTTACTGACAGCTATCATGCCGGGAGAGCTGACCTAAGCCTAGGGCTTATATTGCCTCTTTGAAGTTAGTTTTGTGTGTTCAGATAGTGCTCTTAAGGTGACTTTGTTGAGGATTTCCAAACACACGTTCCTATCTGGCAACAGTTAGCACAGGAGATAGATCTCTGCAGTATGCTTTCCCTCACTCACTTACTTTCTGTTCTAAGGTTGTCCCCACCTTTAATCCAGTATATTTTTACTGTTCCCATGATTCTTATTTTGACTGAGAGTCAATAACCGCAACACTGGACTGTCCTGACCCAAATGCAATAAACTGTAGATTACTTGCTTAAATGGTTATCTTGGGCCTTGATGGTTTTAATGGAATTCTTTATGCCATGCTTACCCACTGTACATTAAAGGTCTTTAGGTATAGGATAGTCAAAGGAACAACATCAGAAGGAATGAGTAGAAATCTTCCTATTTGTTTATAGAGACTAATAGATGCCAATAAAACACCCACCATGAAAATCTAATGATTCTGAGACTACCATGTAGAGCACTGTTTCTTAACCTGTAGATCACAACCACTGGGGGTGGTATATCAGATATCCTGCATATCAGATATTTATGTAACAATTCTTTTTTAAATTTTATTTTATAATTTAATTTAATTTTACATATCAGCCACGGATTCCCTTGTTCTCTCCCACACCCCGCCTTCCCTCCAGCCCACCCCCCATCCCCATGTCCTCCAGGGCAAAGACTCCCCTGAGGATTGAGTTCAACTTGGTAGATTCAGTCTAGGCAGGTCCAGTCCCCTCCTCCCAGGCTGAGCCAAGTGTCTCTGTATATGCCCCAGGTTCCAAACAGCCAGCTCATGCACTGAGGACAGGTCCCGGTCCCACTGCCTAGATGCCTCCCAAAAAGATCAAGCTAATCAACTATCTCACTTATCCAGAGGGTCTGATCCAGTTGGGGGCTCCTCAGCTATTGGTTCATAGTTCATGTGTTTCCATTCGTTTGGCTATTTGTCCCTGTGCTTTTTCCAACCTTGGTCTCAACAATTCTTGCTCATAAAAACTCTCCTCTTTCTCGCCAATTGGACTCCTGGAGCTCCACCTGGGGTCTGGCCGCAGCAAAATAATTTTATGGGTTGAAGTCACCTCAACATGAGGAGCTGTATTAAAGAGTCAAAGTTTGAGAAACATTGAAGAAGAGTCTGAGAATGGCATTTATGCATACATCAAGTCACAAAGGTGATGTAAACAGTAGGATTCAGTCATTATCAGAAATACCTTCCTTGAGTTAAGTCTTTTTTTTTTTTTTTTCAAGACAGGGTTTCTCTGTGTAGCTTTGCGTCTTTTCCTGGAACTCACTTGGTAGCCCAGGCTGGCCTCGAACTCACAGAGATCCGCCTGCCTCTGCCTCCTGAGTGCTGGGATTAAAGGCGTGCGCCACCAACGCCCGGCAACTTAAGTCTTAACTCACCCCAATCAATCCCCTTTTTTCCAAACTCATGAGTTAAAGTTTGTACATACCTTATTCCTAAAATATAATTTCCAAAAGGTTTCCCGTAACATTTTGTTGATCCATGAACTATTCTGTCATGAGGCAGTCCTGGGTTGAGTCTCTGATATATCTGCATCCATCTTTCCCCTTGAAAATCTAAATTATTTGCTGAAATCATTCCTACTGTAGCCCCGTTTTATGTGTTTAAAATGTGTTTTAGTCATAGAGGTTTGGAGAAGCACTACTTTATTAGTGCTATGTGCTCACAGACTCTCCTTTCATTCATAAAAGTTTTTTGAAACTTCATTTGCTAATATTTTGCCTTTAAGGAGCCACTGGCTCAGCCCATTTTGACCAATTTAATTCCTTGTGCACTATCTTGGAAATAAGCCCTGGTTATGTCTATACTTTCGGAATTCAGCAGTGTGTCTGATCACATGGGCCACATACCACACCCAGTGTTGCTTTCCCAATTACATCCTCATACTTTTTGCCCAAGTCATTCAGATAATTTATCTTGTCAATATTTATAGTAATTTTAATTAATTAAATTTGTTCTCTGACAAGTTTGTAAATGCACAGAAAGCATTCTAAGTGCTTCCATCCACCCCCCCTTTTTTTTTAACCTCCCTCCCATTTCTGTCAATGTCCCCATCACTACAGGTTTCTCCACTGTTCATGCTTGGCTTGTGTTTTGTGAACTATTCAGTTCAACCAGAGTCTTTTACATATCCACAGGAATGAAACATTCCAAAACATCCTCACACTTGTTTGAGGAAGGATTATTCCCTCTCTTAAAAGAAGCTCAGGTGGCCCAGGATATCCCTGAGCTTGAGGATCCTGACCTTGAACTCTTAACCTTCCTGGTAAAATTTCTCCATTGTATGGAGATTATAGCTATGTGCTACTATACTGGATCAGATTTTTCTTTCTTGACTGCCATCCTTCTTTGACAGGCTGGAGTCTATTGAAAACATTCTTTCCTTCATTATAGAAATCTGAAAAACCTTTTCTTTGAGGAAGGCCCATGGCCTGTGAAACACCACTATATAATCCTTCATTTCTATATTATATTGGCCTGTATAATCACTCATTTCTATAGCTTCTACTTTCAACTGCAACCCAGAAAGAGCAACTTCATAAACACAGATGCCCAGATGCATGTTAGCCTCAGATAATCTGCAGGGTTTAGTTCCTAGGGAATGCTAATTCTTGGGGTCTCATTTTAATGATCACTGACATAAATACATAATGTAATAATATTGATTTCCAGAAGGCTGTAATCACTGTAAGATTATGAAGTTAGTACATATAACAGTCAAGAAACGGCTGGAGAACTGGCTTAATGGTTAAGAGTTCATCATGTGTGACCATGAAGACTAGAGTTTTGATCCCAGCTCCCAGATAAGTTGAATGTTACACAATTACTTGTAACTCTAGCTCCAAGAAATCCAACCCATCTTTCTGGCCTGCGTGCACATAGGCATGCAAACATGCACACATATATGCATATGTACTGAAACTTATGCATGCACACACACATAAATGTGAATAAGTAAAGGCATGCATACATCCACACATACATTTAAAAGAAAGAAAGAAAAACAGAGGTACCTTTAAGAAATATTAAGCATGAGCAAACAAAAAAGAAATGTGATCCTTGTTTTACCTTTAACATAAACATAAGAAAGAAGTTAAGCTTCATGAATTTGATTAATGTAGTTATGCAATATGTTGTAAGATCATATGTGATAGGGATGTGATGTTTAGTCTTAATTATCATCTTGAGTGTATTTGAAATCACCTGTGAGATACTCCCTTGCCATGTCTAGATGGCATTTCTAGAGAGGATTACCTGGGAAAAGGAAGATTCACCCCAAATAGGGCAGCACCATCCCATGGATCACAGTTCCAGACACAATCAAAAGAAAATAAAGAAGACATATGAGCACCAGCTTGCATCTCTCTCAGCTTTCTGGCTACAAACACTGCTGACAAGAGCTTCATACTCCTCCCACCTCATGGTCCTACAACTCAACTAGAGCTTTTTCCCTACCGTGATGGACCATACTCTTAAACCATGATCCAAAACATGATCTAAAGTTGTTTTTGTCAAGGTTTTGGTCACAATGACAAGTAAAGTAGCTATTACACAGTATTTACCCACTGCAACAGCAGAATGATAGGTTCACATGCTAAGAAATTTGCTTTTAGCATATTTAATTTTTAGGATCTTCATTTTTTTTGAAATGACAAAAAATAGAGGTATTATTTCATTATTTGAGAATCTCATTCATGCACATTATATATTTCAAATTATACAAGTCCATCCCCCTTTCTGTTTCCTCCAACTTCTCCTCTATTCCCCAAATACTCTTCCTTCCCATGTGCTCCTTTTTAAAACCCACGGAGTTCGTTAACTGTGGACAAGTGCAAACAACTTCCTGGAATGTGAGAAGCCTCTTAGAAGTTCCAATAGCTCTTTAGCAAAGGGTAGAGTTTCATGAGATTTTCCCCCATTCATACTGAAATTTTGACTGGCTTGATCATGTGCATGCTGTCATAGCCACTATGAGCTGATATGTGCAACAGCCTTGTTATGTTCAGAAAATGATGCTTTACTGCAGATATCCACAACTTTTGACTCTTACAATCTTTTTGCCTCTCTCTTCCATAATAATCCCTGAGCCTTAAGGGTGGAAGGTGCAATATAGCTGTCCCATTTAGATCTGAGCTCTCCACACATCTTATTCTCTACACATATGGCTCTGGAATACTAACTTCTTCTACAGTAAAAAGAAGCTTATTTTGATGAGGGTTTAGAGATGTGCTAATCTGTGGGTATAGAGAATAGAAATCAGGGGCCATTTTATTACTGTGTATATTTAGTATTAAATTATCCTCTAGATCCTGTGACTTAACTGGCCATGGGTTTTTGGCCTAGTTAACAGTACCAGACATCTATTCTATCTAGTGGATCAGGCTTGAAATTCAAGTAGAAAGGGATTAGTTACTCCTATAGTATTTTTTTGCCACTACTGCCTAGTGGGCATAGCTTTCCCAGCAGGTTGTTTATTGTAGCTCACAAGGTTCCCACTTGGGGAAGACTGTTGATTATTTTTCTCACCTAGTAGCATATGTAGCACTTCCCAGCATTATGAAAACTAGTCAGTAGGGATGAAGCTTCCAGGTCAGTACCAGCTTGATTTCTCTGTGTCCGAGGACTCAACTACATGATGGCTTTGGCAATAGGGTCCTGCCATCAAATTCAGGAGAGCATCCAAGTACAACTGTAATACTACTGTGGGGTGGCACATGGGGGGGCGCATTCTCTGGCACCACAATGTTCAGTCACTCAAAAAGTTGCAGCCCATGTCTTATTTGATGATTTGTAGTATCTGGAGGAAGTGTTTTCCTCCATCATAGAGAAACAACATTTAAACTCATTTTATATATGTCTCTATTTTAGCAAGTATTTACAGTGGTAAATTTCCAAAACTCTCCAGTGTTATTCCTCCTTATACTATCTTCTCTAATCTGTTTCCCATCCCTCAACCCATTTAACCCTTCCTGTTCCATGATTTATACTACCTGCACTCTATCTTCTTTCCCTTGAGATTCAACCCTCCATTAAACCTTCCTAGTATCTTTTCTTCTATTTGTCCTCAAATTAAGAGCACATATTAAAAGATTCCAACCTAATATCTATGTATAGGAGAGAACATGCTGCATTTGTATGGTTGGTTCTGTGTTACCTACTCAGAATGATAATTTACAACGCTATCTATTTACATATAAATTTCAGTAATTTTTTATAGCCAAATAACAGTCCGTTGTGTATATGTACTACATTTTCAATATCTATCTATCTGTTGATGGATTTCTGATTCATTGCTATTATGAATAGAGCAAAAATGAAAGTAGAGGATCAAATATCTCTGTAGAAGGAAACAGAGTTCTTTGAGTACGTACTCCTGATGGAGTATAGCTAGATTTTGTGGTAGATCTATTCCAAGCTTTTGAAGGGCCTCCATGTTGTTTTCCATAATGGCTACCAGTTTATACTCCCACTAGCAGTGAATATGTGTTCTCCTTTCTCTACAAAGACACTTTTGCTTGTTGTTTTGATCTTGGCCACTCTGACTCAAGTAAAATGAAAACCTAAAGTGGTTTTAATTTGCATTTCCCCAATGACTGAGGATACTGAACATTAAAAAAAAAATTTCTTAAAAATATATTTCTCAGCCATTTGTTTATTTTTTTGAGAACCCTCTGTTCAATTCTATGCCCCAATTTTTAATTGTGTTGCTTGTTTTCTTAGTGTTTATTTTTGTTGTTGGAAATAGTGGTTCTGTATTATTTATTGTGAAGAATTTAAGATGTTAAGTCATTCTGAAAATGAGACTTCCATATCATACATAAGATAACACCTTTAGGTTTTGCAGAAACTAGAAGACAAAAGACAGAGAACACGTACTTCTTCTCAGGCCGGACCATTAACTTCTTTGCATCTCATTATGCAGAACCTAGTCAGATGATTAAATTGGCTGTAGGAGAGACCAATGTATATACTCTTTCTGCTGAGATGAAAACTCTGTATCTCTTTTATTGGTGAGCTCAGACATGGAAGGGTTTGAGCTATCTCAGCCACATTCAGTGCAATGTGCTGCTTCTGAGTTGCCTGTTAATTAAGATCCTGTGGGATCTTCCATCACCTATGCCAGTACTCAGAGAATAAACAAGTGCATTTGCAGGATTTGTAAAAGGAGGATGTACAAGATGATGCCAGTAAGACAACATGTAAAAAAGAAACTATCGGAACTGACAAGGCTGCTCCAAAGTCTTCATCACCATATCCACGATAAAAATAACTCCAGTTCAAGAGGTCCTGATACACAGTAAGACAAAAGCAAACAAAATCCTTAAAGTCATGTGGGAAAACTCTGAAATGTAGACTCATATCCACCCCCACCAATGCTGGCTGATATTTTGCAATAAAAGACACAGTACAAAAATACAAGATTAACAATAATGCAGTATCTACACTATCATCTGAAGATTACTTCATGTGTATCCCTATAAAATCCTGTATGCGTATAGGATACAAACACACTGCAGAATAGTCACATGTCCTTATAAAATGAATTTATACAACTATTACACATTGTAATACAATTTTAGCTTCAGAGAATAGAAACAATATGTAAGTGTTGTATCATTGCTACAATGCCATGATAATTAGCAAGGCATTTTAAGTGTATCATTTATATCAGCTTTATCATATCCTATTAATGTCCACTTTTATTGCACAAAAATATATCAGTGGAGCTAAAGTGCAGTTAAGAGAGCTTACTGCTCTTGCAGATGGCTGAAGTTTGATTACCAGCACTCACATCTTGTATTTTTTATACCTGTCTGTAATTCCAGCCCCAAGGGATCTGATGCCCTTTTCTGACCTTTGTAGACACGTGCATACATGTTCACACACACACACACACACACACACACACACACACACACACACGCACAGAAAAATAAATCTTTAAGTACACATGCATGTATATGTGTGTGTGTGTGTGTGTGTGTGTGTGTGTGTGTGTGTGTATTATAACCCATGTGTTCAGTTTAAAATGTCCCCATACTATACATATATTGAAGAGGAATGCTCACAAAATTTAGCTCTGGATATGCAGTTCCCCAGATGCTTTGGGAATTGGTCTGTTTGATTAAAAGAACAATCAAATAAACAACACTTACACAAGGGAGGAAAGTGGGTATTTTTCTCTAATCAGCTAGAACTGTTTGTGTCAGATACTACGGTATCTGAAAGCTTCACCCCATCTCAAAATGCCTTCCACTTCCTGACATATCACCATGAACAATTACATCCTCTGAACTTTAGGGTTTGACATAATGAATCTTTCAATGTCTCCCATGAAAATCAAGATCACATTGAACTGACAGTTAATATTTCTGAACCTAGACATAAAAAGATGTTGAAGGGGTTCATATAGAAAATCTCACCTTTGCAGAAGCCGAGATGCTGATCAAGAGTTAGATTCCACCGCAGGAAAGGGTCTGTGAGGGTTAATATTAACTCACTGACAAGGGTCTAAGGATTAATGGAGCATATGCCTGGAGGGTGACTGAGGGAGTATTTCTAGAGAAGCTTGGCTAAAATGACAAGATCTACCTTGAGTATGATTGGCACCATCCAAAAGCCTGAAGGATCCAATAATTCAAGGGGGATGGGAGAAGCCAGATGGTGCATACATTCTCCCTCTCCCTCCCCCTCCCCCCCCCTCTCTCTCTCTCTCTCTCTCTCTCTCTCTCTCTCTCTCTCTCTCTGTATATATATATATTTTATATATAAAATCTCTGGTGTCTTTCTCTTCCCCAACATGATGATGAACTGAAGCCTCTGAAATGGTGAGCATAAAAAATCCACCTTTGCTTTTCTCAGGCTATTGTTCACAACATCAAAAAGTCCAACATAGTATTCTTGTAAAGGGATGTAGAAAGACATGAAAAAGAACAACCAAATTCTTGTCAACATGGCTCATGGATCATGGTCTTAGAAACCAAGCCTTTAGAAATTATTTTTGATTCATAAACATGTGACATTCTGCCTGGTTGTAATACATGGGACTTTGTCATTCTACAAAATTCATGATCTTTTCTGTGTTCAAGCTTTTCATTTTTCTTTTCTTTATTTTATTTTCAACTCATATGTGTGTTTCTCTCTCTCTCTCTCTCTCTCTCTCTCTCTCTCTCTCTCTCTCTCT
>CABHPP010128140.1:84-44122 GCA_902168425.1 Peromyscus attwateri
TCTCTCTCTCTCTCTCTCTCTCTCTCTCTCTCTCTCTCTCTCTCTCTAACATTGACAAGGCATGCACAGTATACCATACTTCGCTGGACTTTTTCCACACTGTCTGGAATCCCATTCAGCCCCAACCCAGCTCAGAAGCCCAGTTCCATGTGACAAAGACATGTGACCTTGACCTCCTGACCTTTCCAAATGTCTCATAGGAAAAAAGATGCATCAACTATGACGTCTACAGTGCCTGGCACACAGTAGGTGCTTAGATGAACAAGGACTCTCCAGACATGCTCTTTAGGGCACCAATACTTCCGGGGTGGGTTGTAACAGTGCAGGTTTCCTGCTTTGGGCTGGATGTTTTCCCCAATTTGTTTCTGACAGCTGTCACGCCTTGCTTTCTGTAACGTGCTTACCTTTTCCTCGCTCTTTTGCCTTTTGTTTTCCAGGGCAGTGCTCACTGTCTCTGCCACACACCTGCCGTCCCTCCTGGCCTTCCAAGTCCTCTGTGCCCTGCCACCCCTCCTCTCTTGTGGGGGTCCAGCTCTTCATCTTGTTATCTTCAGGCATCCCTTGGTCACCCTGAGTACCGTTTATAATGCACAGTCATAGGATCTGTTTCCATGCCGTTAAGCAGTGTTTCTCGAAGTAGGGTGCCTACTTTGCCGCGTGGTACCTATTTTATAAAAGTACCTCCCGGGATGGGATGTGGCTCAGCCCAAAAGTGCTTGCCCTGAGTATGCAAGACCCTGGGTTCGATCCTGTGCACCGGATAAAAAGAAAGCCTTCACTATGGTGGGATTTGATGGTACAAAGCATGTAACCTCTGCACTGGGGAGGGGACTGAGGTTGGAGGCATGCTAGGAGTCATGGGTCAGCCTGGGCTACAGAATAGAGACCTTGTCTCAAAACAATAACAAAAACAAAAGAAAACCAAAAATCAATATATAAAATGTATACATTAACAAATTAAAATAATCTAAAGTCACATGGCGCTACTGCCAGGTCAGCCCTGTGGTGGCCCTATCAACACTCCTTTCTCCTTCCACACTTTGTCTTGTGTGGATGCCCACTAAGACTCTGTTGTCTGCCACAAGCCTCTGGACTCAGCATAGCTTTGCTATGAGTTTCAGATTAACCCCATCTCTCCCTGCAAGTGGCTGCTTTATTCTCATAGCCAACAGGACACAAAACCCAGAGGCAGAGAATTCTCTTCTATAATGTTTATTAATGTCTTGAAAGCGTGCCTGTGCCCATCTGTTCTCAACCGGAAAGAAAGCAGAGTTAGGCATAAAACAAAAATAAAAACTAAAACAAAAACAAACAAACAAAAATCCAGTACAGTGGGTTAATCAGCTTGTTAACTAGTGCCCTCACTAGTTAGCGTTGTGTCAGTGATGTGCACAGTGGTAGGGTAAACATTTGAATACACTGAGGGAGCTGGGGGCCGGCTCAAGGGCGGAGCACTTGTCTAGCACTTGTGAAACCCTAGGTCAGACCCCAGGAGCCACAAAACCAAGAACAAATAACTGACGGGGATTCTACTTCCCTTCAGAGCTAGTCCTTGTTCTGAGTTGGGTGGATGTCTAGTTTGTAGTTTGTTTCTCTAGATGCTTGCTTCATCTTAAAGTATAAAAACAGAGATAGGAGAAAGGAGGGAAGAGAGGAAGAGAGAGGGAGATGGGAAGAAGAGGGAGGACCGGAGGGAGGCAAGGCTTAGAAATTATGTCTTTAAAGTATCTTGTTTTTCCCTAACATGTACTTTTTTTGTTGTTTGTTTGTTTGTTTGTTTGTTTGTTTGTTTGTAGACAGGGTCCCAGTATGTAGATCAGGCTGGTCTTGAACTCACAGAGCTCCACCTGTCTCTATCTCCTCAGTGTTGGACTTAAAGGAGAGTTCAACCAAAGCACACATGGACTAAGACCCCAAGGGTGTGCCGGAAAAGCTCCACAAAAGAAAAGATCCACTCTGTGAAATGGGAAACACTAAACTCTGTTCTGCAGGAGACTAGGATAATCAACAATGATATAGTCACACTGTAAAATAATGTACGACCACTCACTGCAATATGGATGATTTTTAGTAATATGTAAACCGTAACTGAAGGCATAAAATAGGAAATTCTGGGAGCTCGTGTAGCCCACACCCCTGGGCATGGGAGGCCAGGAACAGGGCTATTTATCCTCAGATGCTCTTCTGCCATCACAGAGCTGTTTGGATGGGGACTGAGCCTAGTCTCCCCCACATTACATCCTATGCAGGGGACAGGGGCCGAAGCGGGGCACAGGGACAGGGGGACATGACCCTGAACTGTCAGCCAGGGCAACTCATATCGTTTCCCCTTCACTGCTTACCTCAAATGTGAAGGAGCTACTAGCATGTTCCATGAAAGATCAACAAGATGTTTAGGAAAACAAAGAAACAAAAGAACGATTGAGAACTTCAAAGAGCTGATAGCATCAATTCTTCTGCCTGTGTTTACGGTATAGTACAGACGTCACAGGATTTTATTAGTGCTTAAGGAGGATAACAGTGTTTTGAGTAGTGAGTGGTTACTAACTCTAACAAATGAACAGAACCTGCCACTCATGTGCCTTTTTGTATAATTAAACAAAGTTAATAGCTATATATTGGTTTCATATAGATATCTGTGTGTGTATACACACACACACACAAATGGAGTAAAGAGAAATAAATGATATCCACTAATATGTAGTATTTATCATTGAATTCATGGGCTAAGAGTTCAAAAGCCTAACACAAGTTTCCTTTTATGTTGACCATTTATGAAAACATTTAATACATGTAACTTACTTTAACTTGCTCAGAGCCTGGTGGTCTTTGCAAGTTTAAATTTTTCTAATTTTAATTCACCTAGGGATTTGAGTTCTGGAGAATTATGGAATCTCCTTGATCAATAACAAAATGGAGAATTAGGTATGGAAGTACACATGTAAAGAAAAAATTATGTCCTGTAGTCATCAAAGCGCTTGCTTTGTTTTTAAATGTGTGATAGGTCAGTTTAGTACATGAATTTAGATTCTGCTACATAAGGGAATAAGGATGCTCTCTGTCTCTGTCTCTCTGTCTGTCTCTGTCTCTGTGTCTCTGTCTCTCTCTCATTCGCTTGCTCTTAATTGACAGGGTTTCATTATATAGCCCAGGTTGGCCTGGAACTTTTTTTTTTTTTTAAGTTAATTTTTTGAGATTTATTTTTATTTTCTGTATGTGGGTGTTTTGCCAATTAAAGAATTTAAAAGTAGGACGAAGTGTGGCCAAAGTCTGGGGGTTGGAAGGGTGTCCCCACACAGCCATCATATGATACCTAAGAAATCAAACTCCCATCTCGGGTTTCTTAGTCATCAACAGAAGAAGGGACACAAACAAGTTCTAGCACATTCAGACGCCTGAGGACAATTCTTAGACTCTAGAAGGAAAACCTCAGGGCAGGCAAACTGTGAGTCTCCTGGCTGCCTGGAAGGGAGGAGAGTGGAGGGGAGAGAGAGAGAGAAAAAAAAATCCAAGCTGCTTGAGATGAAGCAGCCAGGTCAGCCACCTGGAGGCAGGCAGCCACACACCAGGAGGGGGTCATTAGAAAAGTTAAGGAAGCCCAAGGCTGTGGTTAGGGAGTTTAAACTCATAGTTAGGCCCTGGCCAGTCGCAAAGAAAAGGACAGGAAAGAAGAAAACAAATAGTTCTGCGTTCTGTGTCTGCCCTGAGCCTTCTGGCAGTTTGGCTGACTGGTAGGGACAGCTCTGAAGAATGGGGGGATTCTGGAAAGAAAAAGCACGTTGTCTAAGGTGGAAAGGTCCCTGACCTTATGCTGGATTAACTCTTAAGGCTGGAGGGAGACAGGGGACCGTCTCTGCCTACAGGTAGATTCCACTCTGGACACCACCAGGCCCAGGAACTCTTCCGTGCAATGGATTCTGCAGGATTACAATGAAACATTGTAAAAGGCACCCTAAAATTATTTTAGGGAGCTGAGGAGCACACAGTCAATAATTTTCAAAGGAGAGGAGTCCCTGCTTTAGACACCCCAGAAAGGCTGGATTACTTGACCTAGATTCTTAGTGTTTACATTTTTTTTGTGTTTGTGTTTGTTTTTTGTCTATTTTGTTCATTTGTTTCAGTTCTAGGGTCGGAATGGAGGGATCACATGGGAAGCCAGGGCTCTACCCCTAAGCTGTACACACACACACACACACACACACACACACACACACACACTCATCCCTGGCCTTACACATATTTCTTTTATGTAGAACCCCAATACACTAACTCTTACACTGAATTCATTCCTTGGAAATGGTATGTTTTTGAGAGAATGAACTGTGACCATCCAGAAAGATGCTGGTCTCAACCCTTCAAAGGACTCTGAGCTGACTGGTCATGGAGGCTGTGTGGCTGGCCTGCACTGTGTCTCCATGTGGCAGGATTGGCTCTGAGAGAAAAGTACTGCACACTCTTCCCCGGGACATCAGTTCATCTTTCCTTCCAGGCAGTGGTCCGATGTGCATTTTGGATTTCGTTTGCACCCATCCGCACCTCTGCCTCTTACTTCACAGGCCATATTCTGCACTTATATTATTTTAAACCGGTTGAGTAACACAGCTACTGCCTAGGCCAAAACTGGACTGGAGTATTTGTGGCCATGAGTAACACATCGGAGAATGTAATGGACATGGGTGCAGACAGTTTGTCTCCAAGGTGCTGGGGGCTCCCTGAGGAGCCAGGCTCCAGGTCCCTTTAGGCATGTGGAGTATTTCTGTACTGTCTTCATGAGCACATGCATCTCCTTACTGCTTGGATCCTCTTAACCACTGTATTATATAACTCATAACAATTCCACTCCCTTTATCTAACTTTACAACATTTCCCTTTATCTTGACATTTATTTTCTCTCTCTCTCTCTCTCTCTCTCTCTCTGTGAGTGTGTGTGTGTGTATGTGTGTGCCAAAGCATTCATGTGGCCCTCAGAGAACAATATTCAGGAGTCAGTTCTCTGTTTCCACTATGCAGGTTCCAAGGATCCAACTCAGGCCACCACACTTGATGACAAGTGCCTTTAACCTGCTGAGCCCTCTTGTTGACTCCGTCTTTAGGAAAACTTTCAAGTCTGCCCCAGCGACATTCCCTCCCCATCCCTTCCTCCCCATGCACACAGACCCAGCTTGTAGGAGCTGTCAATCCACCCTGTCTCCATGGATTTGCCTCCTCTGGACATTTCCTAGTCCAGAATCAGACAGTTCGGCATTGGCTTCTTTCCTTTGAGTCTTCAAGGTTCGTCCATTATGGAGCCTGTGCCAGCACGTCATCCTGTTCACTGCAGATAACATCCCATTACAGAGACATACCCTGACTTAATGATCTACTCATCCACTGCTGGAAATTCTGTTTTCTTTTCTTTCTTTTTCTTTTTTCTCTTTAGTTGCTACAAATAGTGCTTCTGTGAACAACTGTGTGGAGACGGAATCTCATCTCTCTAGGAACGGAATTACTTAGTGTGATGTTTGAATGAGATCAGCCCCATAGGCTCACATGTTTGAGTGCTCTCCTCCTCCTCATCTCCAGTTGGTAGAACTCTTTGGGAAGGATTAGAAGGTGTGGCCTTATTGGAGGAGGTGTGTCACTGGGGGTGGGCTTTGAGGTTTCAAAATCCCAGGCCATTTCCTGTTAGCTTTCTCTCTGCCTTATTCGTGTGGATCCGATGTGAGCTCTCAGTTACTGCTCCAGCATCATGCCTGCCTGCCATGCTCCTCATCATAATGGTCATGGACTCACCCTCTGACACTGTAAGCAAGTCTGCAATTAAATACCTTTTTTTTTTATAAGTTTATAAGTTACCTTGATCATGGTGTCCATTTACAGCAATAGAAACATAACTAAGACACCCAGTTAAAAGAAAACTCTGAGCCTGGCGGTGATGGCACACGCCTTTAATCCCAGCACTTGGGAGGCAGAGCCAGGCAGATCTCTGTGAGTTCGAGGCCAGCCTGGGCTACAGAGAGATATACAGGACAGGCACCAAAACTACACAGAGAAACCCTGTCTCGAAAAACAAAACAAACAAACAAAAACTCTGTAAAAAAAAAAAAAAAACAATTCTGAGAGGCCCAGAGATAGAAATTAGTATCAGAGCATTTGTCTAACATGCACAAGGCTGTAGATCCAACCTGAGAAGGGGAGGGGGGTGTGAGAACTCTGCCCTCATTAATACACTGATGCATTGTGGGAGTGGGTATCTTGCAAAAGCAAGGTTGATTGGGCGTACCTCCAGCAGGAAGGACCAACCTGCAGCTGAGAACCCAGGACCAGCCCGAACAACACAGCCAGATTGCCTCAAACGCAAACTAAGTAAATTATAAGTAAAACCAACTCTACTCCCCCCTCCCCCGCCTTCTCTCATCCCATTCTGCTCCTAATGTGAGGTGATGGAATGCAAGGGCCCTCTTAGAAACTGGATGCCCCTTGGTCTTGGACTTCTCAGCCTTCAGCAGTAAGAAATACATTCTATTCTTTATAAATTATCCAGTTTCTAGTATTCTGTCCTAGCTGCTCAAAACTAGGAGCCTTGTCCTCGTTCCCTTCTCTTGCTGTGAGAAAACACTCAGACAAACAGCAGCTTAAAGGAGAAAGGGTTTGTTCAGCTTACACCTCCAGGTTACCTTCCATCCTTTAGGGAAGTCAGGGCAGGCACGTGACATTTCCAGCACGTTATCTCCCCAGCCGAGAGCACATATATCCTGCAGTGTTTGGATGGCAAGTTCTGTAGATGTCTGTCAGGTCCACTTGCTGTTTCTCTGTTTACTTTTTGCCGGGCTGGCCTGCCATTGGTGAAAGTGAGGTACTGAAGCCCGCTGCTGTTATTTTGCGGGGTTAATCTGGGTCTTTACACACAGCAGTGTTTGTGTCGTGAAGCTAGGTGCACCGATGTTCCCCCGTGGACTGTTCCCTTAATCACATGAAATGATCTTCTTTTTCGACTAATTTTAGCTTAAAGTTTATTTTGTTGGTATTTGCTTTGGAATGCCTTTTTTTATTTCTTGGGACAGAGTCTTGGTACATTATGTACCCCAGTGTGCTGGGTAATTTTATACCAGCTTGATACAAGCTAAAGTTTTCTGAGAGGAGGGAACATCAATTAGAAAATGCCTCCATAGGTCTGGCTGTAAGGCATTTTTTTAATTAGTGTTTGGTGGGGTAGAATCCAGCCCGTTGTGGGTGGTGCTATTCCTGGGCTGGTGGTCTTGGGTTCTATAAAAAAGCAGGCTGAGCAAGCCATGAGGAGTAAGCCAGTAAGCAGCACCCCTCCATGGTCTCTGCATCAGCTCCTGCCTCTAGGTTCCTGCCCTGTTTGAGTTCCTGCCCTGACTTCCTTCAGTGATGAACAATGCTGTGGATGTGTAAACCAAATGAACCTTTTCCTCTCTAAGTTTCTCTGGTCATGATATTTCATCACAGCAATAGAAACCCTAACTAAGACACTGTCTAAATAGAAACACTGTCTTAGTTAGGGTTTCTATTTCTGTGACGAGACACCATGACCACAGCAACTCTTACAAAGAAAATATTTACTTGGGGTAGCTTACAGTTCAGAGGTTCAGTCCATTTTCATCATGGCAGGACATGGCAGCGTGCAGGCAGACATGGTGCTGGAGAGGTAGCTGCTACATGTTGATATGCAGGCTACAGGAAGTAGATTGTCTCACTGGGCCTGGCTTGAGCATATATGAGACCTCAAAGCCTGCTTCCACAGTGACACACTTCCTCCAACAAGACCACATCTACTCCAACAAGGCCACACTTCCTAATAGTGCCACTCCCTTTGGGGGCCATTTTCTCTCAAACTATCACAGACACCCACGCTGGCCTGAAACTTACAATAACCCTCCCGCCTCTGCCTCTCAAGTAGTAGGATTACAGGTGTACACTATCATACCTAGCTGTGAATCTGCCTTTCAAAACAAGCAATTCCAGAAGGGGCATTCATTGTCTTCAGCTGTGTACCTACCGAGGGCACACTGAGATGCCCGCCAGGCTCCAGCCAATAGTTCCAAACCAACAGTCACAGAGATAATTCTGGTTAAACTCAGTGGGTCTCTGTACTGGCTGGTTTTATGTCAACATGACACAGGCTAGAATCATCAGAGAGGAAAGACCTTCACTTGAGGAAATGCCTCCATGAGATCCAACTATAAGGCATTTTCTCAATTAGTGATCAATAGGGGAGGGCCCAGACCGTGGTGGGTGGTGTTACCCCTGGGCTGGTGGTCCTGGGTTCTATAAGAAAGCAGGCTGATCAAGCCATGAGAAGTGTGGTAGTTTGAAAGAAAATGGCCCTCAAATGGAGTGGCACTATTAGGAGGTGCAGCCTTGTTGGAGTAGGCATGGTTTCGTTGTAGGAAGTGTGTCATTGTGGAGGCGGGCTTTGAGGTCTCACATATGCTCAAGATTGTGGGGTGTGTACCCACCAACCCCACAGCTCCCCAGAGTTTTCTTGAGTGTGAGCAGCAGGAAATATTAGATAGAAGGATTTATTGCGGAGAATCTTGCGGAGATAAACAGATAGAAAATAAAGGATAGCCTCAAGAGGGCCTGGAACCTTTTCCAACGGCCCCGACTGTCTCTGCCCCAGGGTATTTATAGAGACGCCAAGGGGTGGAACAAGAGACCTCCTCCCCCAGCACAGCCAAGTGCCGACCATCTCAGACACCTGCACTCAGGCCCGTGGTCCTAATCATCCTCTATGTGGACCTGCTGGGTAAAGCCACGAGGAACCCAAGAACGGGCTCCCACACAAGATGACGCCCAGTATCTCAGACCATTTCCTGTTGCCTGCAAGATGTAGGACTCTCAGCTGCTTCTCCAGCACCATGTCTGCCTGCATGTTGCCATATCCTGCCATGATGATAATGGACTGAACCTCTGAACTGTAGATGAGCCACCACAATTAAATGTTTTCCTTAATAAGAGTTGCTGTGGTCATGGTGTCTCTTCACAGCAAAAGGAACAAGGAGCAAGTCAGTAAGCAGCACCCTCCACGGCCTCTGCAGCAGCTCCTGCCTCCTGGATCCTGCCCTGCTTGAGTTCCTGTGCTGACTTTCTTTGGTGATGAGCAGTGATATGGAAGCAGAATAAACTCTTTGTTCCCTAACTTACCTTTTGGTCATGGTGTTTCATCACAGCAATAGAAACCTTAACAGAGACAGTCTCAAAAACGAAAACAAGCCGGGCGGTGGTGGCGCACGCCTTTAATCCCAGCACTCGGGAGGCAGAGGCAGGCGGATCTCTGTGAGTTTGAGGCCAACCTGGGCTACCAAGCGAGTTCCAGGAAAGGCGCAAAGCTACACAGAGAAACCCTGTCTCGAAAAACCAAAAGCACTAAAAAAAAAAAAACAAAAACAAAAACAAAACATCCAAGAGTCACGAATGTGGGAGCGGGGTTACAGAGAACAGGGGGACAGCGGAGGGGGAGGGCAACTGGGGTTGGCTACAATCATCAGAATGCATATTCTACTTTATGGAATTATCAAAGAACAAACTCAGTAATTTTTTTTTAACCCACAAGCTATTCCATTAAGATTTCACTTAAAATACAACCTGGTTACATTTTCTCCCTTCCAAAATCCAGTTGGGAATCTGTTGAAGGGCCAAGAAAAAGTCAACACCTTTGGTCAGGCCCTCAGGCTTTGGAAGAAGGAGGCCCATGTAGTGGCTTGAATTAGAAATGTCCCCCATAGGCTCATGTGTTTGAACACGTGGTCCCCAGTGGGTGGCGCTGTTTGGAGAGATTATGGAACATTTAAGATACAGAGGAAGTACATCACTAGGGGTGGACTTTGAGAGTTTATAGCCCTGTCCCACTTCCCCACTTCTGGCTCTCTCTCTCTCTCTCTCTCTCTCTCTCTCTCTCTCTCTCTCTCTCTCCCCTTCATGTTTGTGGTTGAGGAAGTGATCTCTCAGGTTCCTTCTCTGGCTGTCTATTATCAGGTTTTCCTCACCATATGGACTCACCCTCTGGAACCATAAGCCAAACTAAACCTGTTCCTCTGTAAGTTACTCTCAGCCATGGTGTTTTATCACGGCAACAGAAAAGTAACTAATAAACCCCACCTGAACCATTCACCTCTTAAGAGCCTTGTCTGGTTTTGAGACGGGGTCTACTTTGTAGCCTAGGCCATCATCAAACTTGTATCAATCCTGCTAAGTCCTGGCATTATGCCCATCTCCATTTTACATCACTTTTAGACAATTCTACCATTAAACGTTGCAGACTGTATTCAGGTTTGATTTTGGTGTTTATTATTGTTGTCCTGGCTATTATCCAGATAATGTATAAAAATGTTTAGTACAGTGTTTGACCTACAACAGTGCTCTAAGCTATTAATATAGAGGAGATCATAAGTATCATTATGGAGTTTTATGTATCACTTTAGTGTTTACATAATAATAATTAACAATGTTAATTTTAAAAAGTTGATAAAATAATATAGAAAAGTACATCAAAAGTAAGTATTACCCCATGCTCCCACACATAAGTGAATATATACAAAAAGATGGCAGAAATGTATAAACATATAATATGAATACACATAAATGTTGCATGTGTTATACATAGTATGTATTTCCTTTAATAATATGCCATGGAACTCTTTCTTTGTCAGAATATTTTTCATTATCTATTTTGTTTTTGAAGCATTTTCTCATTTTGTAGACTTGGATGGCCTGGAACTTACTATGTAGACCAAGGTGGCTTCAAACTCTCAGAAATCCATCTGCCTCTGCCTCCGAACTGCCCGCCACCCCTGGCCTCATTATCTGTTTTAATGACTACATAGTGTTCCATTTTGTACACAGTTAACTACACTAATTTCTCATTCATGCACATATTTTTTTCAATTTTATAAAATTAAACATATAGTTCTTTTTTGCTGTTACTTTTAAAAAACTTTATTAGCCATATTCTATTGTGGTAAGAACAATTAATCTCAAATCTCTCCTCTCAAAAAGACTTCAAGGGTACAATATACTATGGTTGACGGTAGGCATAATGTAGTAGGTTTCTAGAATGTACTAATCTTGCTTAAGCGAAACTGCATATTCATTGATTGTTTATCCCTTACTTCAGTCCCTGGCAACTATTTTTTTTTTATCTTATGAAGCTGACTATTTTCCATACCTCATGCAAGTGGAATCACCATTTTTTTTTCAATCATTGGCTGATTAGCACTCCACGACAGTCATGAAAGCTGTTGCCAAAATCCAAATGACAAGTGTCACTGAGCTGGAGAGTAATCTGAGCCCTCATGCGCTGTTGGTGGGAACACAAAATGTGTGGTTGTGCATCCAGAAAACAGCATAACATTTCTTAAAAATCTAAAAAGACAAAGACCATCTGATTGATCAACAAATACACGTCTCGGTATTTATATAAAAGAACTGCAATCAGGGCTGTGGAGACAGCTCAGCCAGTGAAGGGCTTGCCCCACAGTGAGTGTGAGCCCCAGGACCCACATGAAAGCCAGGCACAGTGGCATGTGTTCATAATCCTAGCACTGGGAAGGTGGAGACGTGTGGGTCCCTCGGGCTCTCTGGAAACCAACCTGATGGAATCGGTGAGGTCCCAGACAACAGACTCTGTATCATAAAACAAGGTGGACAGTGGGATGACCCTAAGGTTGACCTCTGGCCTTCACACACACTTGCATGCACGCATACGCATGCGCGCACACACACACACACACACACACACACACACACACACACACACGAATGGAAATCAAGATCCTAAAGAGATATCTGCATTCTCATGTTCAACATATTCACAAAAGTCAAGCTAGGGAAACAAAACCAGTATCTATGGGCAAATAAATAAAGAAAATGTGGAATACACACAATAGAATAATATTCAGTCTTTAAAAACAGAAAACCAAGTATGGTGACACTCACATGTAATTCTAGTACTAAGGAAAACTAGAAGATCTTAAATACAAAGTTGACCTAGGCTACAGAGCAAGGACTTGTCTCAAAAAAGTAAAAAAAACAACAAATTCTGCAATGAAGATACAAGATGAATGAACTTTGAAAACATCATGCTAATTGAAATAGGCCAGCTTCCTTGTTTCTGATCAATTATTCAAGATAATTCCCCAGGACTAGGATTGATAGGTCTGTTCCCCACAGCATCATTTTAGAGTTTTGAGAATGAAAATAGCTGGTGAGAAGGGCACAGGTACTTAAAAAAAAAAAAAAAGAGTCTCTCACAATGTGTATCCATCCTGTATCTCATGGTGTGTCCATCCTGGAGATGGATGACAAGGCAGAAAATGTTCCAGCACTGGAGCAGACAGACGTGCACACAAGCAATGTTGGCAAGAAGAAAAACATGTTGCCCCCAAGCTATTCTATTTCCTACAACAAAACACCACAATCAAAGCAACCTATAAGAGAAAATATTTAATCCGGAGCTCACGGTTGGAGAGAGTTAGGGTCTGTGACCATCATGGCAGCAGACAGGCATGGTGCTGGAGCAGTAGCTGAGAGCTTACATCCTTATCCACAAGTTGGAGGCAGAGAAAGCTAATTGAGAATGGACTGGGCTTTTGAAATCTCAAGGACCACTCCCAGTGACACACCTCCTCCAACAAGGCTATACCTCCTAATCCTTCCCAAACAGTTCCACCAACTGGGGACCAAGCATTCACATGTATGAGCCTATGGGGGCCTGTCTTAGTTATATTGCTGTAAATAGATGCCGTGACCATGGCAACTCTTATAAAGAAGAATATTTAATTGGGTCTGGCTTACAGTTTAGAGGTTTAGTCTATTTTCGTCATGGCTGGAAGCATGGCAGTGTGCAGGCAGACATGGTGCTGGAGAAGGAGCTGAGAGTACTACATCTGGATCCACAGGGAGCAGGACGAGAGAATGAGCCACTGGGCCTGGCTTAAGCTTCTTAGATCTCAAAGCCCACCCCCCAGTAACACACTTCTTCCAACAAAGCCACACCTACTCCAATAAGGCTACACCTCTTAATAGTTCCACTCCCTATGGGCCTATGGGGGCCATTCTCATTCAAACCACCACAGGTGTGAAGGCAGAAAGTGCCCCAGCACTGAGGCAGACAGGTATGTGTTCACACAAGTGATGCTGGCAGGAAGGAAAGTGTCTTGTCTTCGGGCTAGCTCCTAGGTTCATGTTGGTGGGAAAAAGACATTATATGCCTGTCAGCTGGGCAGATGAAAATACGGTGGATGGATGGATGCTTGCATGCATGGATGGATGGATCACCTAACAGCCAGCCATGCTACTAAGACAAAGAGTTGGTCTCTAGAGCTTTGCTGAAAACAGCATTCACCTGCTGGCTTCTCAAGTTAGAACCCTGCTCTCTCTGTTCTTTCCAGTGAAATCTAGCCCTCCACACCAAGTTAGGTGCATCTCGCTGTGCCCCTGCCCACTCTGTCACTCCAGCTCTTCTGAGTCAATTAATACCCATGCCAGATCCCCAGCTCCCTAATTTTAAACCAGGCTCTTCAGTCACATCCCACACAGGTGTTCACCATCATTATCATCTCCCATGGTGCCTCCTCTTTTCTGACCTTTTCCCTTTGGAAATTCTTTGAGGTCTCCTGGTGCAACCATGAGCCCTGATTTCCTGAAACTGACTTGCAAGATGCCATTGTGTTGATACTAAGACAACCTTATGACGGTGGTGGAAGTTTTCGCTCTCCTCTGGGCATATTTTCCAGGGTGGCAGAGTGGCTCCTACAGGGTCCAGGCAGCCCAACTTCGTGTGGAGTGCTTATACCAGAAAGCCAACCGATTCTCCCTGTCAGACCCCCATCACCCCTTATTAAAATTTACACAATTGGCTTTCAGCAAATCTTACCCCATTTCCTCTACTCCTTAACATACACATGCACTTGTTGAGAAACAGCAGGCAAAGCCATCGAGTGACAGCAGGGGAGGAGGGGAAGTCACAGCAGCCTGCTTGGGCCTTCTTCATTCTTGCAGCTCTAACCTCCTCCTTCCTACCCCTCCCAACCCAGCCAGGGAAAACCAACTCTCCTCTTCGTCTCTTCTTTTCCTTCACCATTTCTAATTATAAATGTATATAGTGCGTTTGTTTGTTTATTCGAGACAGGGTTTCCCTGTGTAGCTTTGGAGCCTGTCCTAGAACCCGCTCTGTAGACTAGGCTGGCCTCAAATTCACAGAGATCCACCTGCCCCTAATTTTATTTTTAAGGGCAAGAAATTATCAGACAGCTGGGCGATGGTGGCGCATGCCTTTAATCCCAGGACTTGGGAGGCAGAAGCAGACGGATCTCTGTGGGTTCGAGGCCAGCCTGGTCTACAAAGCGAGTTCCAGGACAGCCAGGATTGTTACACAGAGAAACCCTGTCTCGAAAAACAAACAAACAAACAAACAAACAAACAAAGAAGAGAGAGAGAGAGAGAGAGAGAGAGAGAGAGAGAGAGAGAGAGAGAGAAATAAATAAAGAAATAAATAAATAAATTATGAGACAGATGCAGTGGAATGGAGCTGGAGTGTGTGTGTGTGTGCACATGTAGGCTAGGGACCACAGCCTCTCTGAAATAAAATGGTTTAATGAGGACCCATTATAGACAGAAGCAAGAAAAATACTGCACTCTGGAACCTTTCCCCCAATTTGCAGCAGAAGCAGCAGCAGGGCTCAGGAGTGCTGGGCAAAGTCCACTGAGCCAGAACTAAGCGTTTGCTTTAACAAGCAGCTGGAGAGGGAAGGCTGGAGTTGTTGCACTGACCTACATTCCCTTGGACAAGGCAGGCGGTATGAAGCCGAGCTTGGAGGAAGCTGACTGGGGTGCTGATGGGACAGGAATTTAGCTTTTACCATTCACATCTCAAGAATAGGCAGCGGTCTTCTGTTCCCAGCTTGCCAACCGATCAACTTTTCTCATCTCTCCTCCCCTCCATACTCCAACGTTTGCAGCTCAACTCAGGACAACTCGGAAGTCCGCTCAATGCTCCACAGAGCCGTGTTTGTAACGAGCTCATTAATAATCAGAACCCTCACGCTGGACTTTGCAGTACGTATTGAAAAGACAGAGTTTGTATCAACAATGCTGGTGAGAAGCAGGAAATTCTAAATGAAGAAGTAACTACCGACAGTAGAGCACTTGTATTTCAAATACTACAGACAGTGCACAGAGGAGAAAACCACAGACTAGAAAGCCGGTGTCTCTGGACCTTTGCTTGTTTCTATGGAGGAGTCTGAGTTCTACTCCCTCTCTCTTTTCATTTATGAAGATGTAGGTACTATAAAAATACTAAGATGTTGCTGGGCGGTGCTGTTGCACACCTTTAATCCCAACACCCAGGCAGATTTCTGAGTTCGAGGCTAGCCTGGTCTACAGTGAAGAGTTCCAGGACAGCCAGGGCCACTAAGAGAAACCCTGTCTCAAAAACTAAGATGCAAAGTACAAAGCCCTGGCTTATGTTTTCCAAGATGCATCCAGTTTTTGTTAGCTTGTTTTTTTGTTGTTGTTTTGAGCAGGGTCTTTCTGTGTAGTCCCGGCTATTATGAGGCTCACTCTGTACACTAGGCTGGCCTCGAACTCACAGAGATCTTTCTGTCTCTCCCTCCTGCTCCGCCTGTGCTGGGATTAAAGGCATGTGCCACTATGCCCAGCTAGTGTTTGTTTTATAAGCCTAGGAGTCCCAGTATTTGGTCCACACATATTTACATGTGTTGCATCTTCTTGATGAACTGCTCCTTTTACTAGTATAATATGAAGGAGATCAAACACGGCCTCGGGTAGGCAAGGGAGATGAGGAACAACAAAAATAAAACATGTATGTAGAAAAATGTCACAATGAAACCAATCCATGCCTTTGTATGACAACTGAAAAAAAAATTAAAAGCCAACAAATAAATGCAATTCTGTGAAATGGCCTTAAAAGAGCCAAATTAATGTTTCCATTACAAGATTTCTTACCCAACAAATATTTACACACCAGGTCGTGTTCTGTACATGGAATGAATGCATGACACAAAATTACTCCTAATTAAATAAACTGCAAAACGTTGACACTTTTGTTTTTGATCCTGCTGCTGTTTTCTGGCCCACAGCACCTAAAACCCTTCAAACCCCTCAGACCATGTTCTGGTCCGTGTGCTAACGAGGTGACTGGTGGCTCGGGATCCTGAGAGCCTCAAATTGGGGCTAATGCTAGAGAAAGCCAGCCACCGGGTTAGAGGGCTGGAGTTTTGACCCCATAACCATCTCCATCCACGGGGAGAGGAACAGGCTAAATATAGTTTATTACTAATGGCCAATCTTAAGTCAGCCATACCTAAAGTGGTCTCCATAAAAGTCAAGTTGAGGGCATTCTAGGTTCCCATAAACATCTGGAAGTGCTAGGAGAATAGGGCACCCCAACACATTAAGAGCTATGTCTCCACCCTCATCATTTTATGATGTCCTCTTCCATTTGACCGAACATCTGTATCCTTTATAATATTCTTTATAATGAACAAGTTATCGTATGCTTCCCTGAGGACTACAAGCCATTCTAGCAGACGATGCAACTGGAGGAGAGGAGCATGGGACCTGCGATTCCCAGCCAGTCAGTCAGAAGCACTGGACACCTAGACTTCAGCTGGCAGCCTTGTGGGACTGAAGCCCTTAACCCCGTGGGATCTGGTGCTACTAAGTTCAGGCAGACGCGGTCAGAATTGAAATGAAGTATAGGACACCCAGCTAATGTCAGGGAACCGGTCCTTGTGGAAAAAATACCTGGTTACAGAAGTGCTGTGTGTTGAGAAACAACCACCCTTCCCACTCTCTAGGACTCACTCTCCTGTCTGGGAAGGCCCCAGTGAAGTAACCAAAATGAGCCTTCCAGTCTGAATATCACAGAATATTGTATCCTAGAAAAGCCTCCTCCCTCTGCCAACAAGAAATAGGATCCTAGGAAGGGTAGAATTTGCCTGAGACCAGTCCCTATCCTTCCCTGACACCAAGACTCTCTTCCCATGCAAGTTCTCACATTAAAATGTAACAGCCAGGTAACCAGACTTACACTTAGTAAAAGCTTCGTGGAATTGTTCATCTCTACAGAAGACAGCCACCAGCACCTACTGCATCAGAAACCTACATACTGTCAAAGAGGAAAAGCGTACAAGGTCAACACAGGGGGTGATGAAATTACCCCCAAGAACTAAAACAGAAACCAATTCAGCCTGCCTTACAGATGGTCACGATTAAGAAATCAAAAGAGTTGGAAAGCTTGCCCTCTAGTGGGGAAAATAATGAACTAACCACACAACTGCAATGTTTCAGAAACCATGGTCCAGAATCGTATGCTAGCAAAAGTATTAACAGCGATGGATGCATATAAACATAGATACGTCAGGGAACAGATATGAGCACCTTCTATAGGCTTAGCTTGGACCTGTCCTCAGAGGCTTTCTTGACGGACAGACAAGACCTTGACCTCGCACAAGGCCAGACAGATACTATGATTACTGAGCATGACAGACAAGAACGCAGTTTGAAGCTGAAAAGAATGAGACTTTCTATTAGCTTCGAGTCACGTCTAATGAGGACGGTACACATGCCTCTCCCACAGTGAAGTGTGCACGAGATGAGTCAAAGAACCCAGGTGGGTGCCAGCATTCAGCCACAATTCTGAATGAGTGCTCCCTCTGTGCTTCACATTTCACAGACCAGGTTAGGGAGCTTAGCATCAAGCTAGACAAAAACGCAGCAGCAAGGGTTCAAGAAAGGAGGCAACTTCTCGAACACACAGCTGTCTTGCAAGGTCTGAGAAAGGTGTTCCTTCGGGTGAAGGAACTGCAACAATGTCCCTTCTGAGAACTAGTCGACAGGCACCACTGTCCAACGTCAGCAGTAGTCACCTACGGCTACTTGGATGAAAGGGCCAGCAAGATGGCTCAGTTGGGAAAGAAGCTTGATGACCCGAGTTCTATCTCCAGGATCCAAATAGTGGAAGGAGAGAACTGACTCCTGCAAGCTGTGACTCCACATGAGTACTGTGGCACACAAACACACACACACACACACACACACACACACACACACACAAATAAATGTTAAAAAGATCTTTATGCCCTGGTGGCACAGCTCTTTCATGTCAGTACTTGGAGGCAGAGGCAAGTGGGTCTCTGTGAGTGCAAAGGTAGCCTGGTCTACATAGAGAATTCCAGGACAGCTAGGGCTTCATACTCAAACTGTCTCAAAAAGAAACAAACCAAACAAAACACCTTTACATTTAAAATTAAAATTTGAAAATCAGTTCCTCATCCTCACTAGTCAAATTTCAGTGGTCAGTGGCCAGCCACGTCACATGTGGCCAAAGTACACACAGTAAAGTAAGACTGATGTACACTTACATTTATTGTTTCTATTTTCTTTCCTTCCTCCTTTCCTTTCTTCCTTCCATCCATCCCTTCTTCTTTCCTTCCTTCCTTCCATCCTTCTTTCCTTCCTTCCATCAGTCCTTCTTTCCATCAGTCCTTCTTTCCTTCCTTCCATCCTGCTTCCCTTCCCTTTTTTTCCTCCAGTCCCTTTTCACGTTCTCCGACTTTAGCTCAGCATTTCACATTTCACTGTGTATCTTTCATCTCAGCCTTTCAGCTACACTTCTGTTTTCTTAGTAGTTGCCTTGGACTTTGCAGCATAGCTTTACAACTGATTGTAGACCACTTTAAAGTATCACTTTACTACTTCCTAGGTCATGTAGGTCTTGGAACAGAGCTCCCAGCTCCTCCTTTCCCATGCTCATTCCATGAATCCCTGAATTATGATCACCCAACATACTGTTGTATTCTGATGAGTGCCATGGATTAAATAAGAAAGAAAAAGAACAGTTTTGCCTTAATTTATTCTGGCTCTAGTACTCTGTACATTTGTAGTGAGTAGCCATTCCAGCTTTGATCTGGAAGTTCCAACCCCCATTGAGGCTTAGGTAACTGTCACGCCTACAAGGCAGGGCCAAAAGAGGACCCTGAAGACCCGAGATCCAGATGCACCGCCTCGATTGGTTCCTGGACCCTGGACGCTGGAGGCAGACCGAACAGAGTTCTCCAGAGAACACCGCCGGACTGCGCTCCGTCTTTCCCAGACCCTGCAACCTACCTATCCCTTCATTTGTAAGTTACACCACTAAATACACCTCCCTTTTAACTACGTGGAGTGGCCTTAATAACTTCACCAAAATACATTTGTTTGTAACCAATCCAATCTTCCTTCCCTCTTAAGAATGCTTAACAGCTGTAGCAAGATGGATCTGCTAAAGACCAACTCAATCTCTGGTTAAACCTTATTTCTTCCCATCTGAAGCGCAGTTTTGCTGGATACAAGATTTTAGGCTGGCTTTTCTCTCAATTCTTTTAAGTATTACATTTTACCCACCCCCTTTTCTATTTGGTTTCTGGAAAGAAATTTGGTGCTAATTATTACCTACTTCCTCTTGAAGAAATGTGGGTTCTGTTAATGTAAGATTTTCTGTCTTTGACTCTCTGTGGTTGGAACAACTTTGATAAACTGCAGCAAGTGAGCACATGGAAGTCAATAGGGCCACATCATCTTGTCATGTTTGGCATAAGTTTGGTTTGGACTACTTCATTCTGGTTAGTTCATTCATCTTAGCCTGTTTCATTTATCTATTTCTGTTTTTTAGTTCATATTTTAGCTTCAGCTGTGCTTCTTATAAGCATTTAATACATCCTAAGAACCTTGAGTCTTCTAATTGATTAAACCACGAGTCTTAACCGGTAAACTACTAACGACTGTAATTAGTGTTACATTAGAACCTCTTTATTCTTGGCCCAAGTTGACTTCTGAGCCTTTCTTCCTGGGTTGCCACAGTTTGTACAATCATACTTGTCTCTACTTATTTTGTAACTTTTTCAATCTTTATAATTATTAATTTCCTTTAAAGAAAAAAGCTACAGTCAACATAAAGAATTGCAGACAATGAAGGAATGCTAAGAGTTGGAGAAATAGTCTTCCCCAAGGAAGAGCACACCAATTGGTTGTCCAGTGCCAAATGGTCAGCCCTGAAAACATAATACAAGTAACATTTTACAGACTGAGCAGGTTACATTTAAGAATATATGTACATACATAAACATATATGCATGTAACAACAATTAGTAAAACTGGCCATGGATTGGAAAGACAGCAAGGAAGGTTATATGGGAGGGTTTGGAAGGAGGAAAGGGAAGGAGGAATAATGTAATAATAACCTGAAAAAATAAAAATAAAATAAATAAAACCTGCAAGATGGAAGAAAAGTAATGGCCCAATAAAAAAGAAAAGATCTGACAGTGGATGATGCAGATACTATTGCTTTTATTTAGCTTTGTTTCTATTATTTGAAACAAAATTCTTCATTATATATTTTCTTATCAATGAAAATAATTTCAACCTACTTTAGTTATGATGGAAGTAGAGAAAGAAACACACTGTTTATTCATTGGGCAAGCATTTTCAAAATATACATAGGGAAAGAGAAGCCTGTGTAAGTGCTGGAAATGTAAAGGTGAATGCTAGGGTTCATAGCCACTAAGATCTCACCATGCTACACTGACTTGATCACTTACATACAATCAACATACAAACCAATTCATAACTGGTGATATAGGACTGTTGTAAAAATGTGCACAAAGTGCTGAGCACTGAACCAGCCACACAAAAGACACCTGATGAAAGGTGGTTATTATTTTTGTGATGGATTTTGAAACAGTAATAGATACATAAGCTGTTAGTTACTACAGACTACAATAGAAAATGCTTCTGGGAGGAAGAGGGATACACATATGGAAATGAGGATTCCTCAACTGGACTCTACCCTAGGGGTTTCCCCGGGGAAAGGAATGCAGGAAAAATGCATCCTAGACGGAAGTGCAAGCTAACAAAGCAGAGCAGAAGGAGCGCATGGCAGGCTGAGCGTCTGAGTCAGGAGAATCAGAAATACCGGTACTTAGAGCTGGCGAGGTGGCTCAGTGGGTAAAAGCATTTGCTTCACAAGCTTGACAATATGAGTTTGATCCCAGGAATCCATGGTGGGAGGAGAGAATCAACACCTGACAGTCCTCTGACCTCCATACATGTGCGGTGGTACATGTGTGCCTACACACACACACACACACACACACACACACACACACACACACAATTTTAAAAGTATTAGTATTTATTCATCAATTATGTGTCAAGAACTACATCCACTTCCACAAAAAAAAAAAAATGTGAGGTAGATACTATAACCCCCATTCAACCTATAGGAAAACCAACACGTAGCAAGGCTAGGAAATTCCTCAGTGATCCACTGGGTGCTGCCTGGAAGAACTACAAGACCAGCAAAGGAAAATGACAAGAGAGATGGCAGGGGCTGGAGAGATGGCTCAGCGGTTAAGAGCACTGTCTGTTCTTCAAGAGGTCCTGAGTTCAATTCCCAGCAACCACATAGTGGCTCCCAACCATCTGTAATGAGATCTGGCGCCCTCTTCTGGCCTGCAGTCATAATGCTGTATACATAATAAATAAATCTTAAAAAAAAAAAAAAAAAAAAAGACGGCTCTTATAGGACAGGCCAACCATCTGCTCTTTTATTTAAAGAACAAACTTGAGACATTAAAGCCTTAAACACTTGACACCAAGTTGTACTGTCAGAAGAGTTCCTGCAGGGAACAGGCAGGGAGAACGGGAACCTTCAGCATCATAAAGCAGTTGACGCCACCCCTGCAATTGCCCTGGCTACCTGTGAGGGTCTGGGTCAGGACACCAGGAATGGAGCATGCAGGCAGGATGACCAGCAGTGGTGGACTCCAAGAGAAAGCAAGAATGCCACGGCATCCAGGTTTTTGGTTCAGCTTTGCCATTAGCAGGCTTGGGGAAATCACAGATTCATTAATAGGATGTGTTAGCTACTTTTTTAATCATAGTGACCCGACTTTTGTAGCATGAATTCTTAGAAGGTCTTATTAATAAAAACAAACCTGAAGTCAGGTATTGGGGTGAACGCTGGAAGATCAGAGAAGCAGAACAAGCCACAGCTACCTCACCTCACCAGTTCCTCAGCTGATCCTGTTTCCTCAGACTGGAAGCCTCTGAGTCCTTATCCAAATGAATCTCAACTGAACTGCTTCTCGAAAGCCTGAATGCTTAACCAACTAAAAGCTTCTAGTTCCTGGTCTTCACGCCTTATATACCTTTCTGCTTTCTGTCATCACTCCTTGGGATAAAGGCTCACTTTCTGGGATTAAAGGCGTGAGTCACCATGCGTGGCTGTATCCTTGAACACACAGAGATCCAGGTAGATGTCTGCCTCTGGAATGCTAGGATTAAAGGTGTGAGTGCCACCATTTTCTAGCCTCTGTATCTAGTGGCTGTTCTGTTCTGACCCCAGGTAAGTTTATTAGGGTGCACAATATTTTGGGAAACACAACACCACCACAGACTTTATTGTGGGTGATGGTGTCAGAGAGACCTGTCTTCCACAGCAGAGAACATGTGTAGAGCAGTTCAGGATGCAGAGACCCCAGCCAACACCAGGTGTGGGTAGAGTCTCCAAAGGCTCTAATGACTTAACTCCTGCCAACCAGGCCCCAACTCCTAAGGGCTCCTCAGCTTTGAAAACAGCACAAGCTGGGGACCAGAATTCATACACATAAGCCTGTGGGGGACATTTCAGATTCAAACCATAGCATTCTATCCATAGCTCTCATTTCATAATGCAAATTTTGGAATGTAAGAGATATTCAGTCCAACTTTAAGTTCCCATCGTCTTAATGGTCTCAACATTGTTCAAAAGTCTAAAATATCTTCTGACATTTGAAACGGTCTTAGTTGGAACTTCTATAAGATCAAATAAAAACAAACAACAAAAGTGACGTCTTCTAATAAAGAACTCCTGGTCCAAAAAGGAAAAAGGAGAATAGCAAGGGAGTACTGAACCAAAGCAAGACTCAACATTAGCAGAGCAACATGAACCCCTGTAGCTCCACGTGTGACATCAGAGGCACATGGTAACACGACCTGAGCTCTGAAGTTGAATAGCCCTACCTATGCAGACCTGCCATTCACACACAGCACACATGGCCACTCCCTTGGGGTAGCTTCACTGAGAGTCTATAGCTTTTGGGGCACTATCTTGAGCATAGGAGACCTCAAAGCCCGGCCCCACAGTGACACACTTCCTCCAACAAGGCCACATCTTCTAATAACGCCACTCCCTTTGAGATTATGGGGGCCAATTACAAACTACGACAATGACCCTTTCTTTCAGAGGCCCCATTTCGGCACTCCTGTCTGTCAGTTACACTTGCATTGCCACATGATGGGAGCCTCGGCTGAGCAAACTTCTCTCCCAATGCAAAATGGGCAGTGTCTCTCCAATGTGTGTGTATATAGTTTGTGCATACTGATAGTCACTGTACAAGTGCCCTACAGAGGCCAGAAGAGGATGTGGAATCCTTGGGGACTGCAGATGCAGGCAGGCAGCTGTGAGCCATCTGACTGTTGTAAACCACCCAGTGTGGGTGTGCAAGGACCTGAACTTGGGCCTCTGTGTACTCCTCACCACTGAGCTACCCCTTCTGCACCACCCTCCAGAGTAATTTCCAGTGTAGCATCCTTCTGAAAACGGCATCCTGCTGACAGTAAGATACAAAATTACATACTTGCCAGAATATTTCATAACAAATATCCACTAGGTTTTTTGTTTGTTTGTTTAAGTCAGTCTTACTAGGTAGCCCAGAGCAGACTGGTCTCCAACACAGAGATCCACCTGCCTGTCTTACAACTGCTGGGATTAAAGGTGTGTGCCACCATGCCCAACCCTAGTTCTAAATGTTTCAAACACTAAAATGAATCCCAGTTGCTGTGGCACCAAAGCGTATCTGGGAGGTTGTGGGGCGTTTACCCACCAACCCCACAGCTCCCCAGAGTTTTCTTGAGTGCGAGCAGCAGGAAATACTTAGATTGTGGAGATGAACAGATAGAAAATAAAGGATACCCTCGAGAGGGCCTGGAACCTATTCCTATGAACCCTGTCTCTGCCCCAGGGTATTTACAGAAACGCCAAAGGGTGGAGCAAAAGACCTCCCCCCAGCACAGCCAAGTGCAGACCATCTCAGACACCTGCACTCAGGCCCGTGGTCCTAATCATCTTCTCTATGCAGATCTGCTGAGTAAAGCCACGAGGAACCTGAAAACGGGCTCCCACGTGGTTACCAATAACCACATTTTCTACAAACTTGTAAAGATTGAGATAATTACATTTCTGTTTTCCCCAAAAAATATTTTTCTAGTATGGACACATAATGATAATAACAGATATAAACAAGCAACTTTGTACAAAATAATTTATTGCAGAATTGTCTAGGTTGGCATTATTTTACAGTTAATTTTTCTCCTCTCAGCAACTATGAATCTCGAGATAAAGGAAAATCACTTTAATTAGGACTGTCTAAATAAAATCTCCACTCTGAGTTTGTATCAGATAGTAGATTTACAGACATATTGACAGAGCTGAGAAATAGTGATTCCATTATGTGATATGGCAAAAAGGTGTCCCCCTCACCAAATACTGTTCAACAACACTATGACTTAACAGCTTAACTAATTATAAGAATTAGTTATTCTGAGGATTCTAAGAATTCACCAAATAGTTAAAGAATGGCTTTGAGGGTGATAGTGCTTTGCTGTTTTAATTTGTCCTCTGCCCAATCATGCTCCCTTGAAGAAAACCTCTCAGGACAAGCTACTCGCTAACTCTCTAAACAGTCAATCAAGAAAGCGCAATTCCTCCACAATGGTCTATCAGACTAGCACAGGTACACAACAAATTTGATGGTCAATTTACATGATTAAGAGGCAAACCAGTCTTCACATTCTGAATTGTCAACATAAAAACTGGAGTTCCTTTATTCAACCATAAAGTATCACTTTTATGGCTATTACAAAAGAATATTAGAGTCTAATGACATGAGGAGGAAATATAAATCATTCAAGGTAAGGTAAAAAGGGAGCGATTGCATTAAATACCAAAATGGAAAATATAGCTATTTCTTTTGTTTGTGTGTGTGTGTGTGTGTGTGTGTGTGTGTGTGTGTGTGTGTGTGTAAAATGGGTAAGATTTTATTTCATCTTTTTCATTTTACATACAAACCCCAGGTCCCCCTCTCTTCCTTCCTCCCACCCCCCAGATATGGCTATTTCTTAACATACAGCTAACACTTAAAAAAACAAAAAAAAACAAATAAGCCAATAAAGAGATCAAAACAGATTCTGAAACTAGGATCAAAAGAAAATAGCCTAAGATGGCTGTCTACACCTTATCAGCAACTCAAGTATAATACAGAAGCAACAACACTCCTAATTCTGGAGTGTAAGACTGTATAAGTATAAACAAGCAACTGTAACAGGTGTCTATGTAAACTGGAGGCCAGACACAGCATAAAACAAGCTTACACTATACTCCACTTAACACTTCTATTATTTCATTTCATGTCAATATTAAAATGCACACTGGAAACGAAACCCTGACATGAGCTCAGCTTTGAATCTGTAGGAGCATTCTGCACAGGACTTCAAAGTTCACGCTGCAAGAGCTCGTGGTCAGCCATTTGGTTCAGGGCAGCTTCAGTCAGAGCAGGCAGGAAGGCAGGTGTGAGTGGAAGCAGGCTATGGCAGGCCTTCCTGTACTCTTCATACTGGGCACTGCAGTTCCCAAAGCTGCCGTCCAGCAGTGCCTCAGCAACCTGCATCAGCATCTAATGACATGGGAGGAAGACCAGTTATACAAAGATAAACAGCAGCCTGCCAGTAGTGATTTTCATCAACAGATACAACTTATTCCTTATCCCCGAGAAAGACTTCAGTCCCTTCTTCCTATCTACAGTGAGCAATCATTTCAAATACAGAACGTTCAATGTCAGCATTGAGCTGGGTGTTGTGGCACTCAAGAGGCCAAAGGAAGATTCCAACTCCAAGTCCTATGAGAACTGCATAGCAAGACCTGTCTCAAAAAAGGGAAAAGAAAGACAAGATGCCTCAGCAGATAAACGCGCTGGCTACAAAGCCTGACAATGTAAGTTCAATCCTTAGGACCAGATGGGAAAGTAAAGAACCAAATCCCAAAAGTTGTCCTCTGACCTCCACATTCCTGGCATGGCACTCTCCTTCCCAATAAACAAACAAAAAAACTAAGAGGGGAAAACACTCTAAAAGCCTCAAAAAGATAATTCTAGTTTTTGTTTCATTAGGGCAGCTTAGCATCAAACTGAGTATGTAGCCAGGGCTAGCTTTGAACTTCTGATCCTCCTGTTTCCACCCTTTGAGTCATGGAATTACAGGCGCACACCTCATATCCAGGAAGAGTGTCTTTTATTGCTAACAGTAGTTGACATTACTAAGTGCCTCTCTATGAGTCAGGACAAAGGACTTCATGCTTTGTTATTTGTTAACTCCAACTCAACTACGCAACTTGCACATCTATCTTTGCAACAAGAAAAGAAACGGAACTTGCCTGAAGTCACACAGCTCATAATGGGTGGAGTTGAGATTTGCATCTAGGCTGAGTTCTGTAACCCACTCAGAACTATGTTGTAGAGATGCATGTTTTGTCAGATATTGCAAGACCTAGAAATCGGCCTAGGAAGAGTCTTACCTTCACATTTTTATCTTGTATAGTTTCATCCAACCTAGTGGCTATAGCAATTGCTTTCTCTTGCCTTGACTTGTCCAGAAAATACATCATTTTAGCACCTGAAATTCCAACACATTTCAATGTGAGTAACTGGGTCCTAAGGCTTACGTTTCATCTAGTTTATACTGACCAATCAGATGTGGCTTAAAGTGCTTAATCAACTAGTGGTGGGCTAGAGCTGCCATCCACCAGCTCTGGGCAGCCAACTGTGACATTTGTTCCTAATTTCCTCCTATTCAGTAACATCCCACTGAAGCATTGGGCTAGATTGAGTGTATGAGTTACCACGGCAAAACTATCAGAGGAGCAGTTAAGAACACTTGCTGCTCTTACAGAGGACCCAGATTAGTTTCCAGTACCCACATGGCAGCTCATAACCATCTGTAACTCCAGTTCCAGGCAATCTGACACCCTCTCCTGGCCTCCATAGGTACTGCACACATGTTGTGCACCAACATACATGCAGGTAAACCCCTATACACATAAAATTTTAAAAATAAATTTTAAAACAAAACACATTATCAAAGCTTTTCCTTCACAGACCATTATCAAACATTTACTGAAAGAAGGCTAATTTGACACTTCTGCACTTAGAAACAATGTAATTAATTCAAAATATAAATGTACGGGGCTATTTACACAATCAATATTTCAGCCAAAACCACTTTTAAAAAGCATAGTACCTTAAACTAAAGCATCTAAAGAATAAATTACTGTCACAAAGAAATATATTCAAAGAAAGATATTTCCATACTTAACAAAGAAATTTTTAAAAGCTATTTATAACAAAACAAAACCCAGTTCATGTGTCCTGAAAATGGTATGGTCTGTGTTCACGTTCCTACTGTATTCTTATTAGTGTACATTATTTGTTAGTAATTTGTTGAGACCCCTATACATATTAACTTACAGTTACAAAGTGGTCTTCTGATTTTTTTTTTTAAAGGAGCTTTTCTTTTTCTTTTGTTAGGGGATATTTTGATTGTAATTGACACTCCCAAGACTGCCAATAAAGTTTACTTTGAATCAGAGGGTAGAGCTAGCTACTAGCTGACCAAAATTAGCCATAGAGGTTTTGGAGGACCGAGGACCTATAGAGAGACACGAGAAGTAGTAGGGTGGGACTTAGAAAGATTCTCTGCCTTTCTGGATTGAGGAAGGAGAGAGGAGGTCATTGGTCGCTTCTCAGTCACTTCTTTGACCACTCAGATTCTTACCCGGATATCTGACTCCCGAGTTTTTATTAATAAAGAATGATTAGATACATGCTTCATTCCTTTTTAAAAAGATTTATTTATTTATTATGTATACAGTGTTCTGTCTTCATGTTTGCCTGCGTGCCAGAAGAGGGCATCAGATATCATAACAGATGTAATTGCTAGGAATTGATCTCAGGACCTCTGGAAGAGCAGTCAATGCTCTTAACCTCTGATCCATTTCTCCAGCCCCCTTGTTTTATTTTTATATAGTAGATATTTTCCTTTCCTTAGAATCCCATTTAATATTTCAAAAACTATTTCTCACAATTATTAAAAAGAAATTATTTCTACTACCCTGGTTTTCCAAAAAATTATTACTTTCACCTATTATTTTAAAAAATTATTATTTTTAAGTGTGTGTGGGTTTATGCATCTGAGTGCAGGTACCCGCAGAGGCCAGAGGTGTTGAATCCCTCTAGAGCTGGAGTTACAGGTGGTTATAAGCAACCTGATGAGGTACTGGGAATCTGACTCAGATCATCTGGAAGAGCAGTGTATGAACGCTCTTAACCACTGAGCCATCTCTCCAGCCCATCCTCTGTGTTCTTAAAGAGAAATTCTTCTCTGCTCTTTCTACCTAGAAATGTAATTTTTTAAAAATGTATTTCTTTCATATGCATTACAGTGGGGACATTTGCTTTAACAACAAAGCTTAGATTAAAATTATCTACCTAATTTTTATCTCCATGACATAAAGGAGAGCACAGTTAATTCTGGTACACTCTTCACTTTATCTATCTACCAATTTTCTATCATCTTTCATCTAGTTGTCATTTAGGCTGCCCTCGACATTTTAGGAATTGGTGTAAGCTGCCTTTCCAAAACAAAACAGGACACAGAGAGCAGTGTCTGTCCAGACAGTGTCTCTACAAGACAGGGAACGGGAGAAGCGCACACGGCTCCCACGGCTGCTGGAGCAGCCCCGGGTCTCTAGCACACCAGATGATGTAATAATGGGGTCCCCGACACACCGGGACCTACAGACCGGTGCCGCCCAGGGTGCTCCCTTCCCTTTCTTTGTCCACAGACACACTGCCAGGATATGCTGTCCCTCATGTACACCCTCCTCACATGCCACGGTTTGTGTGCCACTCAGACTCACTGGATAATAGCTCGATGTGTCCTTAGCTGACTGGATAATATGTGGATACATGACAGTGAACTTTCACACTAAACTAGATCTGCACCCCGATGCTGGTCTCCGGAGTCTGCGTCCCCCATAACTCATCATGACTCCGCTGTTCTTACCCCCTCCCCAATCCACCAAAGCAATGCCCCACAGGACACAAATATACTTCAAGACAGAAAATACATAACGCAAGGCTGGGGGTGTAGCCCAATTGGTAGACTGCTTGCCTAACATGCACGAAGGCCTGGGCTCAATCTCCAGCACTGCATAAAACCACATGTGGTGGACCATGGTTCTAATCTTAGTATTCAGTATGTGGAAGTATTAAGAAGTTCCAGGTTATTCTTGGCTATAAGAGACCAACCAAAACAACATTAAACCCTCTACCAAAAAAATAAATAAATAAAAAAGCGTAACAGCAATAAGAAGAGAAAAAAAAATACTCATAATCTTAGTATCCTAAGACAACATTAAAGTTTTGGTATAAACTTCCTTTCAGAGCTTTTCCCAGGCATATTTTTACACAATTGACATTTATTATTTGCTTGTTCTGCTTATGTATATTTATATGTTATTTATAACCAGATAACCAGGTAGGTATAATCCCAGCATTTAGGTCAAAGCTGGTTCAAAGCCAGCCTGGGTTACATGTGACCTCATCTCAAAAAAAAAAAAAAAAAAAAAAAAAAAAAGGCTGTTAATCACTGTTATTATAAATCATGTGAATAGAATTAACACTGCTTTAATGTTTAAATGACTACCTGGTATTCCAGTCTACCATTTACCACTGTTTCCCATATCACTGAACATACATCTATTTGTTCATTCTCTTTTCCTAAATTTTACATATACTTCAGTAGACAATCTTTGTATTGAAAGCTCTTTCTTTGTTTGGGTTTTTTTTTGAGCCAGGATTTGTGTATATAGCCAACTAAGGCCGGCCTCAAACTTGTAATTCTCCTGCATCAGCATCTGGAGTCTCGGGATTACAGTGAGAACTACTACCCCCACCCAGTGGTAGTTGTATTAAGTTATTTACAAAAGTATGACTATAGAATCAAAAGGCATAGGTAATGTGCAACTTTTTAAAAAATATTTTTATTTCTATTTTATGTGTACTGCTTTGCCTATATGTATATCTGTGTACTACATGCATGCCTGTACACCCAGAAGTCAGAAGAGAGCACTGGATCCCCTGGAACCGGAGTTAAGGATGGCTGTGAGCCACCCTGTGGTGTGCTGGAAACTGAACCTGAGTCCTCTGCAAGAGCAGCAGAACTGAGTCTCTCTCCAGCACCTAATGTACAACCCTTCCTAAGTCAGACAAATTGTGTTCCTAAGTGGCTGTGTGAATCAAATCCAAGAGTGCTGCTTACTATAGACTCGAGTATTCTCTTTCTTAACAAGAACAGTTTGGCCAGTTCAAAAACAAAACTGGTCCTGTGTTTTTTGTTTTGTTTTTGTTTTTTCCCCTGGTAATTAATTAGGCTGAATACTTTTCCAAATACAAACCTGAAAGTAGATGCTGAAGAGAGGTAGCATTGTGCTTGAGAAAATCTTCATTAAAGCTGTGCAAGTCTTTGTTGACAAATATTTTCTTCATTTCTTGAGCTAGAACTTGGCTCACAATGTCTGGAAGATTACTATGATTAGATACTACAAAAACAAAAACATTTGGATTTGTTTTTCATCTGTCCTTTCAGGGGAAAAAAATCAACTGAAAGATTTTTGTATTTAATGTTAAGCTTAATATATATATATATACACACAGTAAAATTACTCTATCACTCCTTTGAAACAAATGGTATATAGTCTAAAATGCACTAATTTAAATCTTATCATTTAATTACAGGTGTACAACCATTTGATATCAGGCAAACCTTTGGTTTGATTACATCTTTGCGGTCTCCTTCCTGTCCAGCTAAATGGAGGATGGCTTATATTTGCTTTTCATGGTTGCATGTACACTAACACTTCTTCTTCATACTTACCATATTTAGAAAATTTAATCAAGCATTCATGTAACCACGCATTATTACTGTCGATGGCAAAGGCTCGTTTAACAGACTGCAACATTAGTAGAAACTTCCCTGTGCCAGAAAAACAAAACAAAAAACCCAGCATCAGTAGTTATGTGGTATCTTCTTCACTTTATTTTAGCTTCACTTAAATTTAAGAACTTAATTTTTAAAAAACACTTGCTAGAAAAATTCAAAGTTAATTTGCATTATCCAAGACAATTTTTGTTTTCCTAAAAAAATTTTAAAAATTGTGTCACATAGGCCAAGCAGTGGTGTCCCATGCCTTTAATCCCAGCACTTGGGAGGCAGAGACAGGTAGATCTCTGTGAGTTCGAGGCCAGCCTGGTCTATAGAGAGAGTTCCTAGACAGCCAAGCCACACAGAGAAACCAAACTGTCTCTAAAACCCAAAAAGGAATAAAACTGCTTAACATAAATGTCTTAGTTGGGTTTCCACCGCTGTTATAAAACACATGACCAAAAGCAACTTGGGGAGGAAAGGGTTTATTTCATCTTAGAGCTGGCAGTCCATCATCCAGGAAAGTCAAGACAGGAATCCTGAGGCAGGAGCTGATACAGAGACCATGGAGGAACTCTACTTACTGGCTTGCTCCTTATGGCTTGCTCAGTGTGCTTTCTTATACTTCAAAGAACCACCAGCCCATGGGTGGTACTGCCCAGGGAGCTGGATTCTCCCACAATAACCAAGAAAGGCCCCACAGGCCAATCTGGTAGGAGCATTTTCTCAAGTAAGGTTCCTTCTCCCCCAGTGTAAAACTTTAGTTTGCACTGACATAAAACTAGCTAGCACATGTAAACAATCTGTATATTGCTTCAACTATTTTCTTACTGGATTGTATTATAATATTTTAATATGTTGCCCAGCAAATTTTTGAGTAGGAAAATAAAAGGAAATTAAACCTTTTGTGGAAGGTTGACATAAAGCTCTAAAAAGCAAAAATGGATCTAAGTGACAAAATTATACTTCAAACAGTCAACATTATAAAGGTTAGAAGCCGACCTCAAGGTTAAGAATGTGTAATTTAGTAAAGAAGTACATGCCTAGCCTGTGTGAGGCCTGGCCTTCAACCCCCTGCACCATGGAAAACAAAACAACAATAGACATACAAACCTCAAAACAAATACAAATTCAAAACAATGTGTTACCTTTTCTAAAATAAATTTCAAATGCTAGCAGGTGGGTATAAATGTTATCAGCAGCAAGGGTCTTTAGAGGAGTGAGGAACTTGATGGCCTCTTCTAATGGATTGTCAACCTATTTTGAAGCAGAAAGGAAAATTTCTGTATTTAAAAAGCAGGTACACAGCCATGTGGTGGTGGCACACGCCTTTAATCCCAGCACTTGGGAGGCAGAAGCAGGCAGATCTCTGAGTTCAAGGCCAGCCTGGTCTACAGAGCAAGTTCCAGGACAGTCAGGGCTACACAGAGAAATGAACAAACAAACAAAAAAATTAAATAAATAAAAGGCAGGTACACATGCCAAATTCCTCTCAAGTTTTATATAAACACACACACATATATATATAATTTGTATACTTTCTTGTATAGCCAAATGAGCATGAAAACATTTAAAACTTATCACCTGTAAATAAATTCAAAGTACACCATCAGGGGATGGAGATAGCTCAGCTGTCATGAGCACTCACTGTTCTTCAAGAGGAGCCGTTCCCAACACCATGTCAGGAAGCTCACAACCACCTGCACCTCCAGCTCCAGGAGATCCGCTGCCCTCTACTGGCCTCTGCAAGCCACCCCTACCATACATACATATACACATAAATAAAATGAAAATACACTGCTGCTACAAATTCCAAAAACTGGGTGTCTTTTTAAAAACTCCTTTCAGTCTGTAAATTATAAGTCCTACACCGTCTGCTCACCAGGCTTAAAATCAAGAAGTCAGAAGGGCCGCATCCCCTTCCATGGGCTCTGGGAAGAATCCATTTCCAAGCTTTTTCTACTTCCTATGGTGGGCAGTCCTCATTCTGTGGCTATGGCCCTCGTTCACCTTGAATGCCAGCAACACATCAACCTACCCTTTCTGCTTTTCTCCATTTGTGACAGGCCTTGTCTGACTGTACTAGGCCACGTGAACATTTCAGGCTAATCTCAATCTCTCTCTTTCTATTGAAAATAGATTTTTTTTTCCTCTCACAGAATATATGCTGAGTATAGATTCCCCTCCTGCTACTCCTCTCAGTTCCTCCCCACCTCCCTTCCAATCTAGATTCATCCCCTTTCTGTCTCTCATCAGAAAACAAACAAGCTTCTAAGGGATAATAAAAATATAAAATATAGTAAGATAAAACGAAAACTAACATATTGGAATTGGACCAAAAAAAAAAAAAACCAGGAAAAGAGCCCAAGAGAAGGCACAAAACACTGACCCATTCATTCACACACTCAGCAAGCCATAATATATACTCAAAGGACCTGCTTCGACGGCTGGAGTCTCCAGCTACTCTCTCAACTTCAGCTAGTTACATCCTTAATTTCCCTTTGCCATTATGCACATTCACAGGTTCTGAGAGTTAGAACACACCTTTACAGGACGCTATTCTGGTTTATAATATTTCTATATATAATTTGCCATTAGCTAAAATTTGCATATTGCCATTCAAACAGTAACCAGTGCTTCTCTCATAATGACTTGAAATATTACAAGTGGCTTCTTATTTAAACATTTAAATAAATTATGGCCAGAACAGAATCAAATAGCATGAATTACCTTAAAACACTAACTGTAAACTCAACTCACCCTTTCTAGTTTCTCAGGTGTAAGTTCTTCCTTATGACCACTGGCGGCTTCTTCCTCGTCTTCTCTTTTTTTCTTCTGGCTTTTCTGCTGACGTTCCCTTTCTGTGTGCTTTCTCTCTTCTTCTAACTTAGCCTTTTTCTGGGCTCTTCTTTGCTTGCTAAGCATTTTCTTCAGTTCTTTCTCTGACAGGATTTCTATAAAGATTCAAATGTGTAAAACATGCCACTGTCATTTTCCATGTTTCGTCTTTTCTAAAATATATACTATTAACATATTTTTCTTTTGGGGAGGGGTTGGGGTAACTATGTAAAAGGTTTTAGAAAGTATATTCCCTGTGACTAGCCAAACATGGCACACAAAAGGCCGCCATTAAATGCTGGTTACATTAATAACTAAAACGAATTACAACTCAGCCCTGCCTCTTTGATAACTCTGCCTCTGTCAACTTGACACAATCTAGAGTCACCCTGGAAGAATCTCAACGAGGGACTGTCTAGATGAGGTGGGCCCGTGGGCATGTCTGCGGGAAACTGTCTTGGCTATGTTAACTGATGTGGGAAGAGCAGTGCCACTTCCTGGTTTGGGTCCCGCACTGTATTAAATAAAAAGGAGAAAGAGTTGAGCAATGTGCATGCACACATTCTCTCTGCTCCTGACTGTGGCTCTGACCAGCGGCTCCAAGTTCCTGCAGCCTTGACTTTCCTGCTCTGATGGACCCTGCCTGACCTGGAGCTGTCAGTTAAAATGAACCCTTTCTCCATAAGCTGCTTTTCCCAGGGCAGTTTATCACAACAGGATACACAGTCTCCCATACAATAAATAACAAGAAAATCACTTTATCCTCCTTAGTTTCAAGTTGCAAAACGCGTACCAACTGTTTCAAGGGTGAGAAAATGTATGTAACAAAACCTGTAATTCCTTGCTACTACATACTGGGCCTCTATTCTGACAATGGCAGTCCAGTGACTGAAATGTAAGAGGTATTCTCACTTTCAGTAAAGCAAATACCACAAGTTGTGAAAATATTTTTCCTGAGGTACTCAAAGCTTTTTTTTTTCCTCTTTTTTTTGGTTTTTCCAGACAAGGTTTCTCTGCCTGTCCTGGAACTCACTCTGTAGACCAGGCTGGCCTCGAACTCACAGAGATCCGCCTGGCTCTGCCTCCCAAGTGCTGGGATTAAAGGCGTGAGCCACCACCACCCGGCCACTCAAAGTTTTTTAACTTTTAATTAAAAAACATTTATTAAGCTGGGGGGTGGGGTGGTACATGCCTTTACTCCCAGCACTCAAGAGGCAGAGGCAGGTGGATCTCTGTGAATTTGAGGCCAGCCTGGTCTACAGAGTGAGTTCCAGGACAGCTAGAGCAACACAGAGAAACAAAACAAAACAAAACAAAAACATTTATTAATATGATTGTGGCAGGGGAGGTAGAGAGGTTAAGATTGGAGGGGGGGGCGTGTCCTAGTGCATGTATGAAGGTCAGAGGTTAGCCTTATAGAATCGGTTCTCTCCTTCCACCTTTACTTGGGTTCCAGGGATCAAACTCAGATCATGAGGTTTGTGTGGTGAAAATTTTATCTCCTGAGCCATTACACTGGCCTCAAAGGCTTTTCTTCAATTACCATTTAAAGAAAGAAAATAGCCCATAGACATTTATTTATGTTCTTTCCTAACTGATGTTAAGAAAAACAAAACCGAGAAAGACTGTGCTTGATGCTGTGGTATATACCTGTAACTCCACTTAGGAGGCTGAGGCAGAAACATCAAGAATTTGAGGGCAGCTGAGCAGGGAGACTGGGGGGTAGCAGGAGGCATGCAAGTCATCTCACTGGGCTGACCGAGATGTATCTGTTACAGAACATCAGACCCTGACTTTATCTGGTCTCCCTGACTTTTTCCTAATGTGTCAATGAACCAATACTATCTTCACATCCATTCGATCACATACTCTTTTACTGTTATTTTAGTTGTACAAACATGGGGTGGGCAAGACAATTCTATATAGTATATAGTGTATAACTGACTGAATTCTCCCCCCCCCCCCCCCCCCCCGACAAGGTTTCTCTGTGTAGCCCTAGCTGTCCTGAAACTTGTTCTATAGACCAGGCTAGCTTCAAACTTAAAGATCTGCCTGCCTCTGCCTCCTGAGAGCTAAGATTAAAGGTGTGCACCACCACCATCCAGCTAACATTTTTATCTCCTTAATCATTTGACACATTTTTCTACGCAGTATGTGGTAATATTTTGAAATTTAGTATTCTTTTTAAATCTTTTCATTACCTGAACTTACGTCTTGTTGCTTGCTTTCACTGGTTAAAGGGTTATCATGTAATTTCAAATATATTTCAATTGCTGATCTAGCAGCCTTGAAATAAAAGGTGTGTCTTCTGAGAGTATCTTCTAATCTCAAGAGGTCAACATAAGCACGGAGGGTCATCTTTCTCATGCAGTATGTATGGAAGTCAAATTGATCATCGGTTATCTCAAAAAAATGCTTAAAAACAAAACCACAAGATTATCCCTTACATTTATATCAATAATAATTTTATTTTAAAAGAAAATTACAAAAAGCCCCCAAACAATACAGTCACAGTTGTTCTTGGTTGCCCTTTCCAATGTCAACAATACAAAAGGCATCAAGTTCTCTGCATTCAACTTAAAGTGTCTTTTTTACAGCTGTGATATTCTGAACACACCTATCTCAACTTAAAGGGGTCTTCTACAATCCACCCTATTCCCTCATATCATATTTTGTGATGCTACTCTACGCTGATAAGGCAAGTATCAGGTCATCTTTTAAACCTGGAAATTAGTACGTCAATGTAGTTTTCCTCTGTACTCCCATGGAAACCAACAAGGCAGCGCTAAGCAACTTTGAAACTGACTTCACACAGGCTCACACTAAATGTTTACAAATCTGACAAGCCTCGCCGTCCGTAAGCCTCCTTCCCAGTGGAGTCTAACACAGCACAGAACCCACCCACGTGAGGTAAAGAGCTTATTAACAGGGCATGTGAGTAAGTCTTTTATTTCTTAGTGCCTTAGTGATTTCATCTAAACTAGGAATACATCTACATAGCCAGATTCTTAAGGCGATTGTTCAAGCAACACATTTTAAAGTTTATTCTTCTTAGCAAAGTACTACACAAAGATAACATGACTTTTCCCTAGTGAAGAAGCTCCCATTAACATACTCATATTCCATACATTTTAAAATCTTAAAGTCATAAGGTCTTCCTAACAAGTAAGCTCAATGCTTCTAATTTCCAAAGGACTTATATCCCCACCCCCAAAAGGTTATGTTCTAGTTCCTTTCATGAAAACAATACAATTCACCTCTGATCTACATAAAACAATTTTATTATTTAGTTTTCTCCCTGACATATATTTATACCTCTGGTTCTCCACTCCACTTTGGTTTCTCCAAACTCATATACAAAAATAAAGTACTTCATATTCTCTCAAGGGAAAAGGGTGCTGAGGGTGGTCTAGCAACTCATTGTGCAGAGGATATATTAGCAATTGTCCCTAACCACTTGATATTTTTAGTCATCTTAGTAATTAGAAACATGTTATATATACAGAATCACACTAAATACCTAAGAGTTTAAGAGAAGAATTTCAAGAATAAAAGTATAACATGGAGACAAGAAACAGAAAAAAATAAACATTTCATATTAGTTCATAGTTATTAGAAAATCATGTTTTAATGACATTTGAAAATTGAATTTTTCCAATGAGATAAATTAGTAACGACATTAATTTGATTTATTTTTTAAAAATCAAAGGCTAACATATTTCATAAAGTTGCCAGTGCTTTTCCTTAATGTAAACCAAGCTTACATAAGAGTAATACATTAAAATTCAACACAGCTGCCTAAGGGAAACAGAAAGCTAAGTCACAGAACACACAATAAGATGAAAACATCTAAAGGACTGTAAGACATGATTTCGGTTGAGAAACACATGAGAAGGAGATGACAAGCTTCCAAAGAGATTCCTAGAAATATCAGTAGACACGGATCTTAAGTCACATTTCACAAGTCATCTGGAACCACACTTAATCCACCTCTATCAGTAACAGCCCACAGGCTGCCTCTCTCCAGTTGATGTCTTCTATAAACTGGGTGACCAGCTTAGCCCAGTTTACCAGAAGTCGTCTGTTTTTCCAGGGAACACACTGCATCTTGGAACCACTCAACCAAAGTCAAACCTGGTGTTTACTTACTCCATATAGCTCTTGGTAGTTAAACAAAACAAAACAAAACAAAAAACAAGGCTGGGTGAAATCAGAAAAAGCAGGGCATTGTGGAATACTACACAAGCAGCTAAACAAATAACCTTAAACCCTTTCTCCCCTGCCTAGCAGACACTGCTGGTAGATGGTCAACAAAATTAAGTTTGACCATGAACTCTCTCAACAAAACAAAAACAAACAAAACTTGGGCTTGAATTAAGACTAGTTGGCAAAGAATTAAGAAAACCCATCAGAGCTTTAGCGTATGACTTTCTTCTGGAATTCTGTGTGAGGCCCTCTCTTCTGGTCACTTTCCTGTTTGTCACGTCTCTGAATTCTAAGAACTTATACACAGGAGGAAAAAATACCTATTCTTGAAAATGGTGACTAGATCAACTTTTCCTCTCTAAAGGATCTGTCATAAAGCATGTGACAACTTAGGAAGGATGCAACAGGTTTTAGAAATCCTAGATTATATAAAGAGTTAAAAATACATATAATAGTATATGCAATATATATTGCCCTGACCCAAATATAAACCAGCACACTAAAAAGAAATCCAGGTCAGTATTTTAAAAAAGATAAATAATTTAGAATATTGCTATGAATATAAGCTTATAGTTAGTACTTTGAAGACAGCTGTTTTGTTTAGTAAAACTTAAGCATTAGATTGGACTAGGCCACACAACCTTTAATGATAAGCTTAAAATCCACTTAGAGGACCAAAATGAAGACAGAAAAGGTACTGTGGACATTCCAGAATGCTAAAATTTCAAATCTAAATTCTAAGAAACCACAGGAGCATGTGAAAGCTGAAACTGCTTTCAATGAAAGTTCTTTACTGAAATCTTGAAAGCAGAAAGACTTGCTCCTTAAATTTGTTTCTTAGCTTTATTTCTATTTAAAAAATAAAATGCAAAATTTGTTTGTGATAGGTATTTATTTCCTTATTAAAATATAAGAAGCCAGGCATAAAGTAACTTGTGTTAAGTAGTTAATAAATCATCTCTGAAAGCTGGATGTGGTGGTGCACGCCTTTAATCTCAGCACTCAGGTGGCAGAAGTAGTCGGATTTCTACAAGTTTGAGGCAAACCTGGTCTACAAAGAGATCCAGGAAAGACAGGATACGTGCATAGTGAGACCGTCTCAAAAAAAATCTTTGAATTTTGTACTTTTTGTGTGCACATCTGTGTATGTGGGCATCCTTGTAGGTGCAAGAGAATATGGCCCGCGCGCACGTGTGTGTGTGTGTGTGTGTGTGTGTGTGTGCGTGCGTGCGTGCGTGCGTGCGTGTGTGTGTGTGTGTGTGTGTGTGTGTGTGTGTGTAGGTCAGAGAACAACCTCAGATGTCCGTTCTCAGGTGCCTCTGACTTTGGTTTGACACAGGGTTTCCCACTGGCCAGAAATTTGCCATGTTGGCCAGGCTAGTTGGCCCAGTAGCTTCCAAGGATCCACCTGTCTCTGCATCCCATGTCACTGCTGGGATTACAGAAGTACACCATTCTACCTTGCTTTTTACATGGGTTCTGAGGATCCAAACTCAGGTCCTCATGCTTGCCAGGCAAGTGCTTTTACTGAATGGGCCACCTCCCCAGGACAAACTCTGTGTGTACATACTGGGTGGGCTCAAGTAGAGACCAGTGGTTGAAGCAGGATATCTTCATCAACTGCTTTTTTTCTTTTTGAGACAAGGTCTCCTACTAAACCTAGAGTTCACTCTTTCAGCTAGACTGCTTAGCTAGACTCCAGGGGTCTGTGTCTCATCCCCTCAGATGTATGCTTCTATGCTTGTTTGGTTTCTTTTGTTGTTGTTTTGTTTTTAAATCAGTGCTGGAGATTTGAGCTCAGAATCTCAAGTGTGCACAATAAGTTCTTTAACCACTAAGCTGTCTCCTCAGTTCCTAAGTCTAAAGCTTATACTCAAATCTTTCCAATAACATTAAGCATTTTCTTTGAATTTATTAATTTTGTTAGAAATCAGTCATTATTTAATGTATTTATACTAAATACATTTCTACATATATGTAAAATATACATATTATTCACAAGAGTTAAGCTTTTATTTTTAGTATAAATACGTCATTCTAAGTGGCATGAGAAGTAGCTCTTTTCTTACGTTTCAGATTTTTCAGAGTTAAATGCCAATAGCAAACTCTGATCAAAGACTTTTTAATAAATATAATTAGGCCATATGACCAGAGAGTGGTGATTTCTTCTTCTTCTTCTTTTTTTTTTTTTCTTTTCTTTTTTTCAGTTTTTCAAGACAGGGTTTCTGTGTGTAGCTTTGGTGCCTGTCCTGAATCTCGCTCTGTAGACCAGGCTGGCCTCGAACTCACAGAGATTCGCCTGGCTCTGTCTCCCAAGTGCTGGGATTAAAGGCATGCGCCACAGCCGCCTGGTGAGAGTGATGATTTCTACATTTTGATCTCTGGTAGTCAATGTAACCCTTTCCTTCAAAGATTTTTTTCCAATTAAATCATTTCTGAACTAGAAGTAGTTTACCTGCTACTAAGAATTTCATTCACACTACTCAGCCAAAGTCACTATAAACTTAATGGTACACACTAACAGAAGATTTACTTATCACAGTCTGGCAATTTAGGAAATACTGCAAATCATAAAGCAATTCAGGCATCAACATTAAGAAGAATGGGACTTAAGTTTGAGAAGTTCCAACTATAACAATCCTACGAACATTCGAATTAAACTTCAACAAGAAAATGAGTAGGTTTCTACCCGCATCCTTGCTGAAAGCACTAATTTGCAAATGCTTTATTTAAAGAGTTTACCTCTCATGACAACAGGGTATATGGCATGTCTTTCCTTAACCAGCAGGAGGCCTTTAAGTGGTAGACACCAGTGAGCACCAACATAAGCTACTGACATTCAGCACTTTTTGCTGCTAGCTTTTGTTCTTTATTTCTGTGTAAGGTTTGTGTTCACATGTGTATGGGATGGCATGTGTGTACTATGACACATAGTGGAGGTCAGAGGGCAAACTTGGCTATTAGTTCTCACCTTTCACTTCGTTTTGTTTTGCTGGTTTCTTTTTCATTTATTTATTTAATATGTAGGAGTGTTTTGCCTGCATGTATGTTTGTACACCATGTGCATATGTGTTGTCCATGAAGATCAGAAGATGCTATCAGATATCCTGGAATTGGAGTTAAGGGTGGTTATAAAGTACCATGTGGGTGCTAGGAATCAAACCTCCCATCCTCTGCAAGAGCAAGTGCTCTTAACTGCTGAGCCATCGCTCCAGCCCATCACCTTGTTTTACAAGGGTCTCCCTTGCAGTTTGTGTACTCCAATCTAGCTAGTTCCCAAGTTCCAGGGGATTTTCCTGCCTCTGTCTCATCTCCACCTCCCGACTCAGCATAGGAGTCCGGGATTACAGACACACACTGCCATGTCCAGGCTGTTTTGGGTTCCAGGGATCTGAAGCCAAGTCACTAGGCTCGTACAAAAGCACATTTATTCACCAACCTATCTCCTGTCCCTTTTTTGTTGTGACAGGGTCTCACTATGTCACCTAGGTTGACCTTCAATATCACTTGCAATTCAGGTTAGCCTCAAACTTGTGATCCTCCTGAGTTCTGGGATTTCAGGCCTGCACCTCCAGTCCCAACTCTTCTACAATTTCACCATAGGAATAGAAGCCTGATTTAAACTACAATGTTTGGATATTTAACATATAATCCAAGAGGGTTAGAATTCTCAAAGAGAAAATGAGAAGTCTTTCCCCTAGAAATACAAGTTTGAAGGACTGAAGAAACAAAAACCAAACAAAGCAAACTTTGGTGACTTCTACAGAGGTTCTGCTATAATCCTAATTCCAGGTCCCATCAAAAGCCACCCCCTAAGACAGAGCTCTCCTCCGGGTAACCTCACAAGTTTCGCATGGGAAGAAGGCCAAAGTGACTGCCATGGTGCAGACATCAGGCTCACCTGACTACGATGCCTGTGGTTTTATACTGCGTCAGCAGGGGAAGAGTGGTGCCGAGTGCCCCCACAACTGAGGGCTGCTGAGGACTGCCTCAGGGGTGCATTTGCGGCTCCTTTCCTCCTGTGGTCCATGTAGAAGAAGAGTGCTTCAGAGATGACAAAGAACAGGAAAACAAAAATTCACACAAAGGAAAAGAAAAGTGCCCTCACTAAGGCATATCACACACATAATTCTAAATGCAAGTAATAAAATAAGCCTGCAAGTTGGCCAGCTGATGCACAGGGTATCAATGTGAGAACAAACATCCTGGGAAGACGAACTGGAGAGAGGCTGACTGTGGACCAGATCCTGATGTTAAAGGGGAAAGATGTTGCCACCAGCTGTGTGTCCTCCTAGGCTGCTAATGAAAATTAAATAATGGCCAGATGAAGGGAGAGAAATTGTAAGTGTATGTCAATTATAGCACACACTGTTTTTTACTAAATTGTTTTCCTTTTCTCTTCAGAAAAAAATACATAAACATGTCAAGTATCAATGCACATTGCTCACAATACTAAATACAAAGAATTGTTTTCAAATGAAGCTGTCAAAGTTAGAAGAGGCAGATGATCCAGTGTAGATATGTACCTGCTTTTCTTGTCACTTACAGAAGAAACTAGAATCCACATCCTAACACTCACCCTTTCCACTTCATGGCATTTTTTCAAGGCATCCCCGTATCTCCCAAGGCGCTGATAGGCCAAAATGCATTCTGTCTCAAACCACATACACTGCATTTCATTTAGATTTTCCACAGCAGATGTTCCTTCCTGAAATGGAAACTTGCATAAATATAATGCAGCAAGCAATAAAACTGATCCCCCAGTTCACATTGTTTTAAAAGTACAATTAAAAGCCTCAGGTTCAAATAGCAATAGGAAAAAGACACCTTTCCAACTATTCCCACCAGTATTATGATGAGAATAATTAGCAATCAGCAAATACATTAAGGCTTGTGCTGTTTTTAATTATTTTACTAATTTATGTTGTATGTTTGTGTATGTGCATGCACAGATGGGACAGCACATTTTGAGGTCAGAGGACACCTCGTGGGGGCCAATGCTTTCCTTTCACTTTCTGAGTCTTAAAGATCTAATGTAGGTCCTGGCAGGAAGCACTTTCGCCACAGAGCCATCTCTGCAGCCCTCCTTAGTGTTTTAAACTACAAAATTTAAATTATTCAGCTCCCCTGGAGTGTTCACCACTTTGTATAGAGTGAACTCCAAATTACTAAAGCTACTGTTAAGCATCGAAACTCTTATTTTTAACTACTTAAAACAATAGTCCTGCCAGGCTGTGGTGGCGCATGCCTTTAATCAGGAGGCAGAGCCAGGCGTATCTCTGTGAGTTTCGAGGCCAGCCTGGTCTACAGAGTGAGATCCAGGACAGGCTCCAAAGCTACACAGAGAAACCCTGTCTCGAAAACACCAACCAACCAACAAACAAAAATACACAACAGTCCTATGAATATTGCCTATCTTCTTTTCACTTTCTTTTTCTTTCTGCTAGTTAACATTTCCTTGCTGACTCAAGGTCACTGTTACAAAGATCCAGTACTGTTATGGTACTTCTCATAACGTTTTCAGTTTCTCAATCTCCCTCCGGCAGGTTAGGCTATACACTGTCACTTCCTGTGTTCCCGCATCTGAGCTTAAGAGCATCTGCTGTTTTCTAACAAGTCTTTCACTTCACTGGCTCTCTGTGTCACATGCTATTAAAACCAAGTAACACTGAACACAGTGGTGCATGCCTATAATCCCAGCACCTGGGAGACTGAGGCAGGAGAATTTTGAGTTCAAAACCAGCCTGAAGTACATAGCTAGACGAAGGAAGGAAGAGGAAGGAAGAGGAAGGAAGAGGAAGGAAGGAAGGAAGGAAGGAAGGAAGGAAGGAAGGAAGGAAGGAAGGAAGGAAGG
>CABHPP010128140.1:44222-73413 GCA_902168425.1 Peromyscus attwateri
GGGGAGGAAGAAAAAGATCCCTGGATTTGTTTCAAGTATTTGTTAGTTAGTTCACCCTTAAAGATAAGAGGAATGTATAAGATATTAGCTCCAATGAAAGGCACCAGATTTTTGTCATCCACTGAAACAGACTTATTTTAAACAAATTTGTGTGATTCAGAAAAGATGGGAAAGGCGTATTTATAAAAATATTTTCAGTGTTTGATCATTTTTAAGGTCACTTTCTACCATCAGTTCAATTCTTGGAATCTATTAAGTCTAAAAATTCCCAAGCTCAGGAGGTGAAGGCAAGAAGATGTCAAGTGTAAAAGGCTAGTGTGAGCTTACACAGAAAGAGCCTATCTCAAAAAGAAAAGTCTAAAAATTATCTCCAGATTTAAAAAAAAGACTTATTTCTCCTTTATAGTTATGTATATTTTCCATTTTCTGATGACTGTGTCTTCACAAAAAATGTTACTTTATCTCAAAAATTTCACCATAAAGAACTACTAAACAAATTTGTAACCCTCTATAATTCCTTTTTTTTTTTTTTTTTTTTTTTTGGTTTTTCCGGACAGTTTCTCTGTCCTGGAACTCAGTCTGTAGACCAGGCTGGCCTCAAACTCACAGAGAACCTCCTGCCTCTGCCTCTCGAGTACTGGGATTAAAGGTATGTGCCACTGCCGCCCGGCCGCCCTCTATAATTCCAAGCTGTAAACAATCTGTAAATGTGAGCATTTCACTCATTCACTTTATTCTCCTGGGCCCTTGAAGAGACATGCTAGTTGTCTATGTTTAAATCACTGGACTAAAACTTCAATCTTACAGACTCATTTCCAACGGTACTTCTAACCCTATCTTTACCTCCCAGATAGCACTTTTTAACCTAGAAACCCAAGGATTTGTATGACTCTCTGCTGTAGTCTCTTCTAATCTTGACAGCTGTGATGTAGTTGAAAGGATGCTGAACCACGGTACTGGTCAGTGTGACCAAAGACGGTCCACGTATCCTCTTCTAAGCTTCAATGACTTTTCTGTAAAACATCAGAAACCTGAGTATGTCCTATGTGAACATAAACAATACTACTAGTCCTCTCGCTAGCCCCCAGGTTCTTGACAAAATTTCTGTCATCATCGCAGGGTGGCTACATTCTCTAATTCTTTCTCACTTTGATTACGACTATTTTGCTACACATATACTTAAATTAATATAGTCAAATATATCACTGTTATTCTCACTTCATCTTAAACACTTCTAGGGTGACTGAATTTGGTCAGTTCAGGTTATACATGTTCATGTAAATAACACACTGAATCCCACTAACATGCACTCCTGCTGTATGTCAATAAAATTTTTAATTAACAGAGCTGAGTATGCTGTAGCTCATTTGGCTGAGTGTTTGCCTACTATGAATGAAGCCCTGGGTTCAAAGCACAGTACCACAGAAAATTGGGCATGGTGGGACAAACCTGTAGTTCTGACACTCAGAAAGTAGACAGGAAGATCAGAAGTTCAAGAGCATTCTCCCTACAAAGTAAGTTTAGGGCCAGCCTTGGCTACTGTCTTAAAGAGCTAAATATATAATCAAAAAAGGGGGCTGGAGAGATGGCTCAGCGGTTAAGAGCAAACTTAACAAACCATCATAGAACTTCAATTTTACTAATTCAGACAATTACATACTTATACATGCTATTGCCTACCCTTGTGAACTTGGAGCACATTTCCTCTGCTTCTTTTATCATATTTGCTCGAAGCATGTATTTTGCACATTTGGAATTGATGAATCTATCAGCTGTGTCCAAAGACTGTGCTTCATCCATCCACTTTGCAGCTTCTTTGAGATTACCTACATGCTGTAGGAGAAGAGGTATTAGGGAAATCCATTTATGAGCAAGAGAATATGGGTGCCATAGAAATGGGAAAGAAATATAAATAAAAACAGGTTAGAAATTTGACATCTTGTCAGTTTACCTAGAAAACTAGACAACTATGATTCCACTTACTAAGAACTGAACCAAATAACTAACATTGTTACACAATAAAGAATTCCTTAGGATTATTAGAATATAGAAAAAATTATCAGAGAATCTTAGGAGTTACTCTACTTCAAGCCTTTTAAAAAATGATTCAATTCAAACCACTCAAAAATCAAGATTAAGATTTTACCTTGTATATTTTTGCTTTTATGTAGAATAACTCTATTAGAGTTGGAGTACTAGCAATGACAGCATTAATATACTCCAGAGCCAGCAAATACTGTCCAAGTTTGTCAAAGTGCTGTGCCAGGAAACACTGGACCCAGAGGAGCGCTGTGGGAGGTTCCTTTGCCCCACCCTCTGCAATCAAACAGATGTTACATTGTTATAAGAACGCTAAGTGAAGCAGACCTACATGCTTTATCTCCTTAGTTCAGAGTGAAATCAACGATCATTATTAAGAGCAAAAGCTCTTATGCAAAATGACCAATCTAACAGAAAGAGGCATGATTCTATGGCATCAAGTTCAAAAGCTAACAGCCACACCGAGAAATAAAATCTTAGTTCAACAGGCTTCTAATCCCAAACTACTTCCAAATAAACAGTGCTAGAGAAGAACAATCTGTCTAACTCTATGAGTTCTGAAGATGAAAGCAATGTGCAGTGAACCAGAAAAATAATCCAAGACAGTAACTTGGAGAAGAGATTACCTATCACTGCAAAACTTCAGCAGAAGCAAAAACTGCCACATTATGCATTGCCCACATGTACAAAATATATGCTTCTACCAAATATGACAACAGAAGCAGAGAAATTGAGTTCCAAGTTCACAAGGGTTACTGTAGGAGTGCATAACTGACTCAATTAGCATACTATATACTTTAATACAGCCAGAGAATCATCAAAGCAAAGAAGGATATGACTCAAGGAATATACCCTGATGAGACAACAATATCCCTGATATACCACAAATCTAAGATTAGGGTACACAGCCCAAAGTCAGCTAACAAAAGCAGCCATATACACACATTATCTGAATTCTATTCTGCTTCCAATCCTGTACTAAAGAAGCTATCAAAATGGACTACAGAATGTCAGACATGTCTACAGTGAGGCAGAGTGAATTACCTGTATTATATCAACAGAAGATCTCCTAGTATATGTAGCCAACTAAATAAACAAGAAGACAATAATGCAAACACACTAAAGCATAAATTAGAAAGCTGGGGTGGTCTGAATAAGAATGGCCCCTTACAGACTCATATATTTGAATGCTTGGTCCCCAGGCGATGAAACTACTGGAAAAGAATTAGGTGTGGCCTTGTTAGAGGCGGTGTGACACTGGAATCTGGCTTTAAGGCTTCAGAGCCCATGCCATTCCCAGTTAGCTCTCTGTGCCTAGGGCTTGTGGACCTAGGCATAAACTTTCAGCTACTGCTCCAGTACCATGCCTGTCTGCCTGCTGCCATGCCCTCTGTCATGATGATCATGGATTCTAACCCTCTGGAACCATGAACCCATATTAAATGTTTGTTGATTTTTATTATGTTTTATACGTTCCTTGGTCATAGTGTTTTTGTCATGGCAATAGAAAAGTAACTAGGATAATCCAAGTAAGGGCAAAGAATCAAACATTTATCTTTTACATACGCTATCTAATTCAGGAGGCCAAAGCATATGAAGGAAAGTTCTTTAAAATAATTTCAGAACTAGAGTTATAAGTCAGTGGCATAACACTTGTCTAGCATGCATGAGGCCCTGGGTTCAACCTATAACCTACTCTGCCCAGCTAATAGATGGGGAGCAAGAATGAAATAAGGAATCTAGAAAACACTACAGGAGGAACTTTTTAACAGGTACATCAGCCTGCTAAGAACCCTGGTCAATGACAGCATCATAGAGCTAACCAGAGCACCTCAAAGCACCACCTGGGAGGTATTCAAACAACTCTCAACTCTATTAATCTCACTACCAATGTCACGTGAAATAGGAAGGACGGTGACAAACACACGTGATCCCAAGAGAATGCAGTCAGTCAGATATAAAGTAGGGAAAGTCCACAAAACAAGTGAGCTTTCAACAAAAGGCATTTCTTAAAGGAAGAGAGATCACTGTATATTAAAAGACCACCAAACCCTTCAAATGTAAAGCATGGGCCTTAACTAGATTTAGATTAAAATAAACCAATTAAACAAATATTTTGGACAGTGGTTGAGAAATATGTGGACAGGTATTAGATATGAAGTTGATTTTGTGCGTCTTAAAGATGCATACTAAGGTCTTTACACGTAAAATATTTGGAATTTGCTTTAAAATACTCTAACAGGGTGGACTGGAGTCTGGAGAGAGAGCTCAGAAGTTTAGAGCACTTGCTGCTCTTCCAGAGGACCTGGGTTCAAGTCTTAACGTCACATGGCAGCTTACAATTGTCTGTAACTCCAGTTCCCAGGACTCTAATGCCCTCTTCTGGTCCATGGGGAACCACGCATGCAAGCAGTGCAGAGACACTCATGCAGGCAAAACATTCACACACATAATTTTTTCCCAAAACATAAAAAACAAAAAACTCCAAACTCCAAGAGCAGTGACACAGAAAAGCCACATAAGAACCTAAAGAGACTGTCTCCACACCTGAGACATCCGACAGGATTTTCTACATTGTCTTCGTTTACACATGTCCCACAGAGAATTAAAGGGCCAAACAGACGTAATTAAAAATTCATTCAAGAATGAAAAAATAGAAAATTTAGGGATTCAGGAAAAAAGGTTCTACTTTAAATACTCAATCTTGGGCAAGCCATTCAACCTCTCAAATCTGTTTTCCTTGTTAAATAAGGCTAACTCTTAAGTCAAAAAGATTATGGAAATTTTAAGTTAAATAATACTGAAAATTCTCTCATTTCATTCACTAATTCAAAAACCAATAAGCAGCCATTTATGTAGCACACACATAATAAATGTAAACTAGTTTCTGTGATTAAAATTAGATTTAAATTAGCAATAAAATTCCAATTTAGTCTAGTTTAAACTTACCATAAGGGCTAAAAAAGCCATTCATTTTAAGAGAAGCTTCATAATTAGTAACAAGTTCCTGGATTATTGAAACCTGTTAAAGAAACATATTTTTTAATTTAAAAATGCTTCACTGAAGGTATTTTTATTTGTGGACTAATGTGATTGGAACAACAATTTATTTTTTATTTTATTGATGTATGTGTCAGTCTGTTTATATGCAATTTGTGTGCAGGTGCTTGTGAAGGCCAAAAGAGGGTGCCCAATGCCCGAAACTGGAATTCGATGTGGTTTTTTAGCTCTCTGACATGTATGCTGGGAACCAAACTCAGATCCTTAGAAAGAACAGCAAGTGCTCTCAACCACTAAACCATCTCTCTAGCCCTACAACAATACATTTCAAAATCACAGATTAGCTAAACTGTAGGTATCAAAATACTATTTCTCCCACTCCAAATCTGAGCATTAGAGGACTGAGGAAAAACAAATGTACTGCTGTATTTATTAATGGTTTTAGGACTCAATGACTTCTCCTCTCCAAAAGACTGTGATTTTCAGTCTGTTTTGGTATTCTCCTCCCCCAGCACCAAAGATGAGGTTCAAACCCACCTTGGGCCTTCATAGTGAGCCCAGGGTCTTCAAAGCACTCTAGGAGGGAGCTAGATCCCCAATCCCAGAATCCTGACAATTCTGAAGGACAAATTACCATATTTATATAATTCATCAACAGTTAAATTGTCTTTTGCTTCCCTGTTTTGTTCTGTAAAACTATAAACTACAATATAAATATTTAGATTTTTAAAAATATCACTCCTAACAAAAAAGTTAAGTGAAATGATTCAAAGTTTTAAATATACATATTAAAAATGACAGTTCAGTCAGTCTAGTGCTTGTCACACAAACATGAAGACCCAAGTTCAAACCCAGCACTCACATGAAAGCTGGCACTAGCAGCATAGCTTGTATCTGTAACCATGGGCTGACGGGGTGGAGACAGGAGGATCCCTGAACTCACACACTGGCTAGCAGCCTAGCCAAATCAAGTAGCTCCAGGTTCAGCTAGAGTCCTTATCTCAAAACATAAAATGGAGAATAACTGAGGAAAACACCTGATATTAACCTCTGACCTCCACCTACTCCCGTACACACATGCATATACCCTGCATGCATAGGTGTACAAACCCACAGGAACATGTACAAACACTACATACACAAACAAAAATGTTCAATGACTATATCTTGCTTACTACTGTCAACAACCCTGGTAAAGGACAGAAAGGAGAATCTGTGCTTAATACAATTAGAGGTCTTCCTTCCTAATTCCCTCATCTAAATACTACTAAAACAAGTTCTTAAACACCATTTTCTGTTACTATTTTATGAAAACTGGAACTTTTAAAAGATTCTGATTTTCAGAACAATTAATTTATTTTCTTTCCCCAAGACTCCTTTATGAACTAATCAAAATGTACTATTTACACATTTCCTGCCAGTGCAGATTTTGGTAGACATGGCTGTGAAAGAAACCTCTACATGCATTCCACTTAATAGAAAAAAGACAGTATAATTTAATTGTCTTCATTTTGAATCCAAATTAATCTGTACCATACAATGTCAGAGTTAGCATCCATGAAGTCATGAACCATACACTGCCCAGTACCAAAGTAAAACACTTCTCAGGCTTATACAATTTACACATTTTTGATATATTGCTGCATACCACAGCACAATTCATTAGTGACTTAAACAATGACAGGCAAGGGCTAGACAGATGGGTCAGTGATTAAGAGCACTTGCTACTCTTCCTGAGGACCCAAGTTTGGTTCCCAGTACCCATGTCACAACTGTCTTTAACTCTAGCACCAAGGGATCTGATGCTTCTGGCAGCCAGGGCACCTGCACTCACATGTACATACCCATGCCCAGATACACAACTGAAAACAATACATCTTTAACAGAAGAGATGGGGAAGGGCAATGGGGAAACTAGGAGGAACTATCTACGAGTAGAAAATGTGTAACAAAAAAGGGGGACGTGAATAAGATTTACACACAATGACATCACTAAAACATTGTTAGGGTTGGAAAGATGGCTTAGTGGTTAAGAGCACTGGCTACTCTTTCAGCAGTTCAATTCCCAGCACCCACCTGGTGGTTCACAACTGTCTGTGACTCTAATCACAGGGAATCTGGTTCCTTTTTTCTGGCCTGAGAGTACTGCACACACATACTACAAATACATGCATGCAAGTAAAACACCCAGACACATAAATAAAATATAATGAAATAAAAACGAACAAAAAACAGTCAAACATACTCAATGAAAACATGCTATTAGTAGAAAGTGGCTAAAATGGTTCTCTAAAGACAAACAACGTTTAATTTAGTTTAAAACGGTCGTTTCAATAACTCTGATTGGTTTGTTTTTAAAACAGAGTCTAGGTATAGAGGGCTAGCTGGCCTGGAGCTGGCCATGCTGGCCTCAAAGTCAAGCCAACCTTCCAACTGCTGGGCTTACAAGCAAGTGGCATGTCCTACTGAACTGCTATTTTAAAAAGAGACTCTGATGCTAGGATGGGGTGCACAAACCTAATGTAGGCACTCAGGAGGGTGGTAAGTTTGAGACCAGCAGGGGCTACATAGTGAGTCCACGTTTTAGAAAACAAAAGATGGGTTTCTCTGATGTGCAATCTAAAAAGCTGACTTCATGAGCCTACAATTATTGTCACTGGAGGCCCAGAAGGGTGAGGAGGATAGAAGGTTGATGTAACAGGTACAAAAACAGACAGGAAGTGTAGCAGTTACCAAAACAGACAAGAAGAGTATAGTCTACTGCTCTAGCGCTTCTTAAACCGTGTGCTGCAGGCTCAGGGGTCACAAATATGGAAGACTCCAAATGTTTGGTAATATAGAAAGGTTGCTGAATGTGCAGTGACCAAGAAACAGTTCAAAATGAGACACAGTGACTACCACGTGTCTCTGGTAGCATGTAGCAAGCACACTTTGTACTGCACTTGTCACTACACTACTCACGGCAACAATCGCTACCTAACACACCGTGGCTGAGATTCAAGACAAGCACACAATGAATTATAGTATTCTTACACACACAGTTTTCTGCTCTTAAGCAACACTATGGTTTAATTGCAAAAAGCCATTTAATATTTTTCCTACTATCATTCTTCAGACTCTAAGTAACAAATTAATATGTCTTTGGATTCTATTAGAGAATTTTTTTAAATTTCTGTGTAAGTTACTGACATGGGTTTCATTAAAATAATCATTCAGTGGAGGTGGAAGAGATGGCTCAGGAGTTAAGAGCACTGGCTGCTCTTCCAAGAGACCTGAACTGAGTTCCTAGCATCAGTGTCAGGCAGCTCATGGTTCACAGGTAATACATTTAGGCAAAATATCCATATACATAAAAATAAATAAATAATCGGGCTGGAGAGATGGCTCAGCGGTTAAGAACACTGGCTGTTCTTTCAGAAGTCCTGAGTTCAATTCCCAGCAACCACATGGTGGCTCACAACCATCTGTAATGAGATCTGGTGCCCTCTTCTGGCCTGCAAGGATACATGCAGACATTACACTGTATATATAATAAATTAAAAAAAAAAAAAAAAGAGAGAAAAGCTATACATAACTGATCAGAATATTTAAAAAAAAAAAAATAAATAAATAAATAAATAAATAAATAAATAATCTTATCCAGGCGGTGGTGGCATACACCTTTAATCCCAGCACCTACGAAGCAGAGGCAGGCAGATTTCTGTGAGTTTGAGGCCAGCCTAGTCTACAAAGTAAGTTCCAGGACACCCAGGGCTACATAGAGGGACCCTGTCTTGAAAGAAGAAAAAAAAAAATCAGTAAATAAATAATCTTTAAGAAATAATTCAGAGCCAGGCGGTGGTGGCGCACGCCTTTAATCCCAGCACTCGGGAGGCTAGAGGCAGGTGGATCTCTGTGAGTTCGAGGCCAGCCTGGGCTACCAAGTGAGTTCCAGGAAAGGCGCAAAGCTACACAGAGAAACCCTGTCTCGAAAAAAAACAAAAACAAAAACAAAAAAAGAAATAATTCAGGGGTTGGGGATTTAGCTCAGTGGTAGAGCACTTGCCTAGCAAGCGCAAGGCCCTGGGTTCGGTCCTCAGCTCCAGGGGTGGGGGTGGGGGTATAATTCAATGTATTCTGGATTGGGATTAGGATAGAATTTCTAACAATTTCTGAAGAGTCATAAATATGCTTCTGTCGTTTTGCCCCATATATTTATATGAAGCAATATTCTAAGCATTGGCAAATATAAAACCAAAGTATCAATCAACTGTGAGAAATGGGGGAAGGTAAGCTAGGGAGATCGCTCAGTGGGTAAACCCCTTGCCACTCAAGCATGAGAACCCAAGTATTTTTTTTTTTTTTAAAGATTTATTTTATTATGCATACAGTATTCTGCCTGCGTGTATGCCCACACGCCAGAAGAGGGCATCAGATCTCATTATCGATGGTTGTGAGCCACCATCTGGTTGCTGGGAATTGAACTCAGGACCTCTCAAAAAGCAGCCAGTGTTTTTAACCTCTGAGCCATCTCTTCAGGCCAGAACCCAAGTTTTAACCTCTAGAACTCACATAAAAGCTGGGCAGAGTTGCTGTGCCTGTAATCTCAGTGGGCCTATAAGGAGATGGGAGACAAAGAGAAGCACCCCAGAATCTCATTGGCCAGCTAGCATGGTATATGCAGTCAACAGCAAAGACAAGACACTCAAACAAGGTAGAATTCTGGCAAGGACAAACAATGAAGTTATCCTCCAACCTCCACATGCTTGCCGTGGCATGTGCAGACTCACACACATCACAAGCATAAAAATCAAGTTTAGTTTAAAGGAACTAAATGTGCTCTATATCCTGCAGAACCAAGTGTGTAGCCAAGATTTAATCCTTTGGATAAAAACAGATAAGCACATCCACCATTAGTATGCAAATACACCCTCATTTTTAATAAGTGATATAGCTATATGTGGACCAAAAATATGTTTTAAAATAAATTTCATCATGGTTTATTATCAGTAAATGTTTGATCTACATACTTATTTCATATACTTATAGACCAAGGGGTTAATAAAAACTTCTCAGGTGAGTTCAAGGCCAGCCTGGTCTACAGAGCAAAATCTAGGACAAGCGCACCGAAACTACACAGAGAAATCCTGTCTCGAAGGAAAAAAAAAAAAAAAAAAACAACCAAAAATAAACTTCTCAGGCAAAAAGCATCACAAGTGGAAAAGTTTAAGAGGCTCTGCTCTACAGCGAAATGGGGTAATAACAGTTCCTAACAATTTATATTTTTCTAAAATTACAAGACAGGAGTTCCAAATTTGCTAACACAGATGATTTATTTAGGAAGCCAGAGATGTTAGTTACCCTATCTGGTCACTAGATACTGTATACATGTACAGAATAGTCACACTGCACTCCATAATTATGTGTATTTTCTATCAACAAAATAAATAAAGGCCAGTCCTCAATTTTCACCATTAATTTATCAGAAAAAACACTGAAGATTAAGTAAACTCATGAGGCTGGGTGAAGCGGCACATGCCTTTAATCTCAGCACTGAAAAAGCAGAAGTAGGTAGAATTCTATGTTTCAGGTCAGCCTTGTTAATATAGTGAGTTCTAGACTAGCCAGAGCTATTTAGGGAGACCCTATCTCAGATAAATTAGATAGATGAGAGATGATAGATAGACAGACAGACAGATAGACAGACAGACAGGCAGGCAAGCAAGTAAGCAAACAAACTCATGATCTGGAGATTAATGTAATTGTTTTTCAAAGGAACAATTCTGAAGGTGGGATCCAAGACCCCCAGTTTTAGACAATCCAGACAGAATCAGAAACTGGTTCTCTACAATCTCTGCTTACAAGCCCTCTAGTTTACACATACACAAGAGTTTAAGAACATGGATAAAACAAAATTAAAGGTAGCAGACATCTTTTAATGTAGCGTAACACATCCTATCAATCTTTCTTAGAATATTTGCAACTGAAAACTTCTTCTAGGCTTAGAAATTTAGTATTAAAATTGCTTTAAGTATGTGGCAATTATTTTTGTTTTCCATTAACGTACACTGCCATCTACTGACAGTGTGCTAACAGAGGTTTTTTTTTTCTTATTTATTTATTTATTTATTTATTTATTTATTTATTTATTTATTTAGTGTGTGTGTGTGTGTGTGTGTGTGTGTGTGTGTGTGTGTGTATGCACACACACTGGTACTCCCTTCCCGAGCCAGGAACATCACAGCCCATATGGAGGAACAGGGAAGCCTGCAAAAGTCTCCTTTTCTTCTATCATGTGAATCCCAGGAATCTAACTCAGGCTGGGTAGCATTCATCATTACCTACTGAGCCATCTTGCCAGCCCTCAAGACACAGGTTTTAAATAAGTTTTACAGTTCTGGAGTAAGCATACTTTCTGCACCAAGTTTAAATCATCAAAAGCACAACAAACTAGCTGTGTGTGGTGGAACAGGCCTTTAATCTCAGCACTCAGGAAGCAGAGGAAGAAGGATTTCTGTAAATTCAAGGTCAATTTGATCTACATAGTAAGTTCCAAGACAGCCAGGACTACATACTGAGAGTTCATCAAAACAAAATAAATAACTAAAAAATAAGTACAACAAAACATCCACTGAAGTTACTCAAGATAGCTCAGTGGGATAGAACTTGCCTCACAAGCTTAATGACCTGAGTTCAATCCCTAGAACTCATGGTGGAAAGAGATCCAACTCCCCAAAGTTGCCCTTTGACCATCACAAGGGTGTCCTGGATGTGCACACCTGTACTCACACTTTATACACACAATTTTTTTTTAATTTAACAGTTTTTCTCAGTTATAGGAACCCATTTCATTTCTTACTATTTCTGTTATCAAGTAGGTAATATCTAATATGGAAAATCAGTAATGTAATGTCCATCATTTGTTTCTGTTATATATTGAGAGCTAATTGTGTGTGTGAGGTGTGTATTGTATTCGTGTGGTATATGTACCTGAGTGTGCAGGTGCACGTGTACAGGGCCGGGACAAGACATCTGCCATTTTCCTCTATAACTCTCTGTCTTATTACCTTCAGACAGGGTCTCTCCCAGTGAACCAGAAGCTCACCAATTGAGCTAGACTGTGGGACTGAGAGGATTGTGGGAAAGTACAGCCATACCTGGCTTTTTAAGTAGGTGCTAAGATTTAAACTCAGATCCTCTAGTTTAATTCCTAACTGATGCCACTATTGGGAGACAGCAGTAATTTTAGGAGGGACCTTATGTGGGAGGAAAGGTAGGTCATGGCAAGGTATGTCTTTCAGAGTATATTGATGTTCCAGTCCTTTCTTTTCCTTTTCAATTTCTGCCTGCCACGATGTGATCAAGTCTGTTCCACTACACACTCCCCTCACCAAGATGTTCATCTCTGCCACAGGACCAAAACAACAGAGCCAAGAAACCACAGACCAAACCCCTAAACTGTGAACCAAAATAAGCCTTTCCTGATCTGAAGTTATTTTTTGCTGATATTTTCTCACACTGATGGACACTAACACAATGTCTTAAAATTTTCACAATCTTTAAATCTTCCAAGTTCAACCATCTTCTCTTGTTTTAAATATTTTTTTCCAAGTAGTTATATTAGATTAGGACTAAAGGGGTTCTATTATATTTTAATTATTAAAAGCTCTATTAAAGCTTCATTAAAATTCAGCCTGGGAAAATACTGTGCCTGTTGCAGAGATAACTTCTTAACGCACAGCCTTTGACCTATGATCTTGTGATTCAAGTCAAGCAAGTAAGTGACAGTCAGAATTCCCAATAAGCTGTGGTTCACAACACCAGAACACGCTCACGAGTGGAACAGGAGGCGACTGTCAGGAACTCACCAACTGCTATGGTGTGAACATGGTTTGTGTGGGTCCCTCATGGCTTCCTGAGCCAGTAAGATGTTCTAACCACTGATCTTATTTCCAACATTTTATTATTCACGAGTATTACTTTTTAAAATAAGGGTCAAACATAAATAAACTGATAGATGTTTGATGAAGATCTTAATACCCAACAGTGCCTTTCAAAAACTGACTATAAAAATGACTGACCATCCAGGAAAAGGCACAAAGCTACACAGAGAAACCCTGTCTCGAAAAACCAAAAATGACTGACCATAATATTTTAGACCTTAATAAGTAAGAAACAATACTTGGGAATAAAAGTATAACTTCACTTCAATTAACCCTCCCCCCTTTTTCATCTGGAGAGGACTCACTATGATGCACTGGTTAAGTCTCAGATCCTGAGCTGAAGTGATCCCCCTGCCTTATCTCCCGAGCAGCAAGAACCGCCAAGTGTGCACTACAACACTTGGCTTTCCTACAAATTTCTAATTCTCTGTTTATCTTTCAAATTGACATCCAAGACTTAAGAACCACGGTAGATTCTTCACCATACTTACTTACAAAGCTATGCAAATACCTTGTCATGTGTATGTTGTCATGTGCCCTGCTGTTTGAGACAGGCTCTTTTACTGAAACCTGGGCCTGGTCACTTAAGCAAGGCTAGGGACCTCCATGTCCCCAGCACTGGACTACAAATACATACCCACTTTTCACACAGATGCTTGTGCAGTAAGGTCTATACTGACTGAGCTATCTCCCTAGCTCCTAAAACTATACCGACTAGGACTCAAACTATTATTTAAAACTAGTCTCTCATACTCCACTGACCTAATGGTATTCCCACCCCCACCCCAGGTGAAGGCATCATACCACACTGTTAATGGAATCTTTAAAGATTTATTTATTTATTATGCATACAATGTTCTGTCTGAATGTTATCCTGTATGCCAGAAGAGGGCACCAGATCTCATTATAGATGGTTGTGAGCCACCATGTAGTTGCTGGGAATTGAATTTAAGACCTCTGGAAGAACAGCCAGTGCTTTTAACCTCTGAGCCACCTCTCCAGCCCCATCTAATAGCATTTTACTGTTACACAAATTCAACTATCCATGCTACTCTAAAAAATGATAATGAAATGTAAGAAAGAAAAAAAAAAAACAAAGAAACAAAAAGTCTGGAACTCATTGTGAACCTCAAGCTGGCTTCAAACTCATTACAATTCTCCTACCTCAGCCTCTCAATTGTTGCGATTACAAACTACAAGTATGTTCCATCACATCCAACTGTGTATCTCTCTTATCTACCTATCTATTTATATATTTTGTTTTTTGAGACAGAGTCTCACTGTGTGGCCCTGGCTATCCTAGAACTCTCACTATAGACCAGGTTGGCCTTGAACTCAGAGATCTGCCTGCCTCTGCTGGGATTAAAGGTGTGTGCCACCACCACCATCACCACCTGGCATATCTCAGTGTTTTTAAAATGACTTTCCTTGCTATTAACTTCATAGCATGGTAGTTCCTTTGTTAACATTTATACTATATGCATATATGTTTGGTATATAGTATTGGTATATTAGATAAAAAGACAAGCATTGGTATAATAGAGAAAATAATTAAATCATAGCATAGTCCATGGAAATTTTCCTGTAATAATAGCAAAACTGATTAAAAACCAAACTTACCTTTTCTCTATTACAATACAAAGATTTCAAAGTAGTGAACAGGGGTGGACATCCTTTGCTGAAGTTTGGTCTCAGGAACTTATCCATGAGTTCTCTAAATTTTTTACCTAGAGACAAAAGCAAACTTTGGTTGATGGAATCAACTGTTAAATAACTGAAGAGACAGAACTCCTTCAGAACAATTATTCTGCAACCAGGTTTTATACCCCCCAAGTCAGCACTATCTTGTCATATAACAAGCATAACAGCAATGTTTCAGTTGACATTTCCCATAATTTCCATTCAAAGTATCTTCAAGGAACACTTCAGAGACAAGTAAATGAAAAGATTATGCAGTTTTAGATAACATAATTTACTAACCATCCTGGTTACAATCACAAGAACAGGTATTCTTCCTAAGCTCTCCCTAACACAGACTTGGTCCAAACCCCTGAAGGCGGCATTTCCACATATACTATGACTGGCCCTACCTTCAAGAAGTAGGCAAATTGCCGGGCGTTGGTGGCGCACGCCTTTAATCCCAGCACTCGGGAGGCAGAGGCAGGCGGATCTCTGTGAGTTCGAGGCCAGCCTGGGCTACCAAGTGAGCTCCAGGAAAGGCGCAAAGCTACACAGAGAAACCCTGTCTCGAAAAAAAAAAAACAAAACAAAAAAAAAAAAAAAAAAAGAAGTAGGCAAATTATTTTCTTTTAAACACTAAAGTAGTGTTTAAAATGGCCAATTTCAACATTTGTTCATTCCACAATCATGTATCAAGCACCCTACTATACCCCAACATTATTTCAGGTACTAGGGATATAGCAGCGATTGCAACAAAAAATTTAAAAATATTTACCAACAGAAAACATCTGCAGAATAAGACATTAAAATGTTACACATTAGATTGAGCTGAGGCATTTAGCTATGAAGTAACAAATACTCTACTTGCAACATTAAGCAAATAGTTTTCCTATTATTGCTACCTGCAACAAAAATTCTAGTATTTTCGTTTTTGTTGTTGTTGAGACAGACATTTGCTATATGTCTCAGGTTGGCTCCAACCAACCTTGATATCCTCCTAACTCAGGATCCTGAGTATTGTGATCATAAGTGTACCCACCAATCAGAAGCAGTTGGTGTCACTTTTATTGTAAGCAGAAACATTAAAAGGGGATAGAGTTGTAGCTCAATTAGTAAGAGCTTCCCTGGTATGCACAACGGCCCTTAATTCTATCCCTAGCACCACAGTAAAAAGGGTATGGCAGCAAATGCTTCTAATCCCAGGACTAGGGAGGTGGAGCAAGAAGAATCAGGTATTCAAAGTCATCCTTAGCTACATAAACAGTTGGAGACCAGAATAGGATATGTGAGATTCATCAAGAAGAGAAGGAGAAGGAAATGAGGGTACAGCAAAACAGGAAGAAGATGAAAGGAAAGAGAGGAGAGAGGGAGCAAATACTGAAAGAAATCTTTTAAATGAAGATACAGGAACATAGTGACAGTAAGGCTTGAATTTATTCATTCATTTAAAAAAAACAGAAACATGGGGGTCAGCAAGATTACTCAATGGGTAAAGATGCATGGGCCAAGCCTGATGACCCAAGTTCAGTCCCTGGAACCCAGATGGAAGGAGAGAACCAACTCCAGAAAGTTGTCCTCGGACCTCCACACACATACTGTGGCATATATATATGCACAGACAACCCCACCGCCACCCCGATCTAACACATACACACACAAGTGAATTTAAAAAACTTTTTTACAAGGTATCATACATACACCAGCATATTATTTAAATGTTTTCCTGGGTTTCTTTATGAGTAACAACATTGCACAATAAAACCCAGCAATTCCAAACCAACCCAACAAAACAGAATGGTTATCTGGTCGAGCAGACTGCACTAAATAAAACATGCATAAGCAGTATCACTGAACATCATGAAAATGATTTTGGATTTCTAATCTCTTATGAAATCATATGCACCCATCTTTTGAAAGCCACAAAGTAATGTTTACATTGACATCTAGATCAGCAGTTCCCTTAAAACCAAAAGTAGTTTCAAAGATCCTATCTTCCCAGTACTTCCTCAGGCATACAGAGGAATTAATAATATTAAGATAAACAGTAAGAGGCTATTGCTTAGAAGAATGTGCATGCTTCTACTTTGTGTGAGCCCCTGAACAAACGACCTGCTCACTAAACCCAGTTTCTTCATGTAAACTGAGACTACACCTATTAGTATCAAGAGCATTATGGTATGGCTCAAATAAGTGTAGAATAAGCAGTATCTGGGGTCTATCAGTCACTCTATAAATACTGTCTATTTCATTCCTGATATTTAACAGTTATATACTTCTACAATTAATATTCGCTCCAGCATGAGTCCAGAAACAATGGCAACATGGACTAAACTAAATCTATGAAACTATAAGAAAAACAGATCTTTCTCCCTTTGTAGCTGTTCATCTCTGGTATCTCTGTCACAGGAAACAACAAAAAAAGGGACTGATACTGAGGACTTCAAAGGAATGGTGCTTTCTCAAATACTGAAGGGCACAAAGAGCTCACAACTCTTTCCTTGACTATATACCCTAAAAAGATAGAAGACTTGAAAATATTACCACATAAATCACAACAGTTCATCTGTAATTTGTCATCGATTCTAAGAAATTTTATCTTCTAAATATAGCTGCTTTTTAAAAGTCACTTTAAGAAAATCTTTCTGTACATATAGCTTACAATACTTAAAACCAATATTAATCTATATATTGAAGCATGACATTCTTATTTATATAATAAAATTCATAACTGATCACTCTTTTTTATATTCTAAAAATTGTATTTATTCTTTTTAAATTGATTACTGAAATCATATTATATTAGTGATCAATGTTCCCTACAATGTCCTTGATGAGAGAATAGAAATTATACAGAGATTTATGAATTTGGATACATTCAGGTATAAAGGAAATAACTGTCCCCTGATGCTATTTGACAACTTCATCTTGTGCCCAATTCTCTCTTCCATGTATACATCTGTTTTCATATTATTTGACATGTCAGTTTATTGGAGGATATCAAATGATTTACCAAACAATAGGAAGACTAGAGACATGCCCACCAGCAGAAACCAAGGAGTCCAAATACACACTGGATTAAGCCACAATGAAAGTCCCCTCAGCACAGTCGGCAGACTGTATCATGCTCCCTATTCTTCCTCTATTCTAGCAACAATACTTCATACATCATAACATCATTTCACAGCCTCAACATAGTTTCATGTTAGGAAAACTGGCATTTCTAAGCCCCTTTACACTGGGAATAGCCATTTGATTGGTAGTGACCAATGGTATTTCAGTGGGCTTGATGACAAATTGGTTTGCAATATAAATGACCAGTCTTACTCATAAGATATATATATACACACTCTAGAACACAAAGAAAAATTTAAAACATGAATGGTACCCATTAATTTCAAAAGCATTAGCTTTACAGACGCTATCCTAGTATTACCTGGGACAAAATTCAAGGGCAATCTTCTCGGTGAAACTGCTCTGGGGTGCTGCTTACTGATTTCTTCATAAATCTGAAGCCTCTCATCTGAAGAGCCTAGTGTCAGGAAAAATGCATGAGATTATAGCATCATAACTTTTATCTATAACAGTAACAAACTTTAAGACAAAAAACTGTATTATCACTGCCAAAGCTGCTTTCAATTTTGCCAAAAATTACATTTAAAACTGCGGTGATAAAAATACTATAATCAGGAGATCATCGCGCGCGCGCGCGCGCGCGTGTGTGTGTGTGTGTGTGTGTGTGTGTGTGTGTGTGTGTGTTCAGCTCTTGAACTGACAGAGATCCACCTGCCTCTGCCTTCCAAGTGCTAGGATTAAAGGCATGTGCTACATCTTAAAATCATCCTTTTAAACCAAATCTCCAGGAGAAACTCAATAGTCCTTTCTTCACTAGATTCTACATCCAACTCAAATCACTTACATCAAGTCAGACAAAGATGCATTTCTCTTCTATCCCTTAGCTCTCAAACCATGAAAATCATTTTGTAACATATTGCTTATAATATATGTTATATAAATACTATAAACTAACAAAGCCTCCCCCTAAAAGTCTACAATACCTGTATGTTTAAATAACTGCTTTAGGATTGTGGTTATAAATGTTTTAGTTTAAAAATGAACTATATTTCTTGATTGCTTTGACACTTGAAATCTTCAATGAAATTCCACAAAAAAACAAAAATCATTAGAAGAGATTCTTTAGGGAATGGAGAGATGGCCCAGCCATTAAAGGTACTTGATACTCTTTCAAAGGACCTGGGTTTAATTCCCAGAGCCCACACGATGGCTTATAACTGTCTGTAATTATAGTCCAGAAGATCTAACATCCTATTCTGGATATTATTCACAGAAATATATGCAGACAAACATCTGTATACATAAAATATAGATCAATCTAAAAAATAGATTCTTTAAAGTTGCAATTATTTTTTCCAAATAACAGAAGTAGTAACTCCAATCAAAGAATCATTTAACTTTTTAGTACCATAAAGAAAATCCATATGAGAATAACATACTAAATCCAGAATAGAATCAGTGTAATTCCTGCATAATTTATAAAGACACTACTGTGCATAAGCAGTCAGATTGTTTATAGCAGTATTTTAAAGAAAAAGTAAACAAACCTTTTTTAAATTATAGGGTTTTAAGTGGGTTCTAATTCAGATCACAAAAATGTAATTTTAAGAATAATCCATCGCACCAGACATGGTGGCACATGTCCTTAATCCCAGTACTCAGGAGGCAGAGGCAGATGTCTATCTTTGATTTCATGGTTAGCTTTAGTCTACACAGAGTTCCAGTACAGCCAGGGCTACACAGAGATACTGCTTCTAAATAAATAACCAACCCTTAGTTAATGCAAAAAAGGTATTGCCACAGTAAAAGGGCTATTTGTATCAAAATTATAAAAAGATTGTAAACTATGTGGTGGTGGCACACACCTTTAATTCCAGCACTAGGGAGGCAAAAGCAGGCAGGATCTCTGTGAGTTTGCAGCTAGCCTGGTCTACAGATCGAGTTCCAGAATAGCCAGGGCTGTTACACAGAGAAACCGTCTTGAAAAACAAACAAAAAAGATTGTAGTTCAAGAGGTAATGCTGGACTTTTGTGTAGACTCAAACCTTCCCCTAGTACTGTGCTTTGGAGTGTCAATATGGTTGAATTTTTAAAATGGGGATATCTGAAAAATATTTTTGTTCACATTGTTAACAATTTGGAGACTTCATAGAATATTAAGGACCTTTACCTAAAATATATAATGAAAGCTACTGATTTTTTGTTTGTTTGTTTTTTTTGGTTTTTCGAGACAGGGTTTCTCTGTGTTTCTTTGGAGCCTGTTCTGGAACTCACTCTGTAGCCCAGGTTGGCCTCGAACTCACAGAGATCCGCCTGCCTCTGCCTCCCAAGTGCTGGGATTAAAAGCATGCACCACCACGGCCTGGCCTTGATTTTTGTTTTTAAAAAAGTTCTCAGCTGGGTGGTGGTGGTTCCTGCCTTCAATCCCTCGGGCTCTAAAACTACATAGAGAAACCCTGTCTCGAAAAACCAAAACCAAAACCAAAACCAAACCAAAACAAAACAAAACAAAACAAAATTTTCATGTTACTAGTTTTAGAATAATAAACTATATTTTAAAAAAATAAAATAAAACAAAACAAGATAACTTTGTGTTGCATTCCAGAAAAAATCAAGTCTTATGTATGTAGTTTAATCAGTATTAAGTCAAGGCAGTACTATTTTAATGCCCTACTTGAAGTCATAAGTTGGAGCTCCAGAATACCATGGAGGAAAAACGTATCAAGGAATCTAAAAAGATGGGTAGTGTAAGTAGTTTTAAAATCAACACTTTATACTATCAAGCACCTTAAAATGTAAACTATGGTATTTACTTTACTAAAATACTTAAGGACTTCATTATTCATTGCTATGTCAGTGTGGAGGTTAACCTTCGCTGTCAACCTGAATGGATTTGGATCACCTAATCAGAACCTCTGGGTCTGACTTTGAGGGAGTGTCCAAAGAGGTTAAACAGAGGGAAAAGATCCATATAGAATATGGGTAGCACATCCCATGGGTTGAAATTCAAAGGTAGAATAAGAGAAAAGGAGAAAGCAAGTTGAGCACCTGCATAAGTCACCTCTGCTTCCTGTTACTAACCACTACTGTCCTACCCCATGCCTATGGTGAGTCAAAATAAACCTTCCTCTTGTTTTTGTCAAGTAACTAACATAGCTAATAACTAGTAGTTTAAAGACAAAAGTCATAGTTATTTTACATTTCCAACCTGAATATATGCAACTTTTACCTTGTTGACTAATCAGTATTTAGTCAATATTTTAATCATTTTCCTAAAAAGTATTTAAGAAAACAAAAAAATGTTATAACTTATTTCAGACATAAATAAATATGATTTTTTGTTTTTTTTTTCGAGACAGGGTTTCTCTATGTAGCTTTGGAGCTCGCTCTGTAGACCAGGCTGGCCTCGAACTCACAGAGATCCACCTGCCTCTGCCTCCTAAGTGCTAGGATTAAAGGCATGAGCCACCACCGCCTGGCTGTAAAGCCTTGTCTGTTAAGATATTAAATGACCCTTACTCTCATTCCTTCATTGACTTTAGAGCCTACTCCTTCAGGATTCCGATGTATACTGAAGAACAGCTGAAATATCCAACCTTGTGGACTGAACAACTACTGGATTCCTGGACTTTCTTTCGGAAGACAGCCATTGTTGAATGCTGGGCCACAGCCTGTAAGCCACTCTAATAAATCCCTTTATACATACACACATATTCATATTATCAGTTCTGTTCCTCTACAGGACCATGACTAATACAAACCCTAATACAAATAAAAAATGAAAAAGATTTTAAATGGGTGCAGGAACCTAAAATCATCTATTAGTATTATTATTAAGCATAAATATTTTAGTGAATTTTCACACCCACATTTAATCTGTAACTTTACTACATGGAAAAATAACTGTTAATGCTAAAATCATTTATTCTCAAGGATCACTATAGCTTTCATTTTATCATACTTCAAAAGCTCCTTAAGTAAGAAGAGACAAATCATTACATACGGAGTTGCAATGCTTTTTCCAAGCCTTCATAATAACACCAATTTTCTGCATTCCGGTCAATCAAGTTTTTGAATACTTCACTGGCTTCTTTCAATCTTCCCAATTTCAACAGCATTTCCCCTAAAATTAAGTTTAAAGTCACATTCATTTTGCTTAAACATTAGTTTTTTGACCCACGAGAATTCTCTAAGCATTACTGGTGAACTAGTATTTTATGAAAACCCCAATTCTACATGTCTTCCTTTGGCCTTATTATATAAAATTTATATAACTAAACATAAATTTATAGTTTGTCTTCAGAAATGAACCATATTCATTTTGGGCTCTGTCCCATTCCCTAAATATACATATAGATATTAACTTCTTAGTAAAAAAAAAAAAAAAGTATCTTTTTATTATACGTATTTTTATAGCCTCCTGGAGATAACTAAAGCCTACACAGTAAGATCCAACTAGCAAGTCATCCAAATGGAATATGCCAACCTTCTTACTGTAAGATTTAAATGTCTTCCTTTAACAGTTCCTGTATTAACTCTCTGTTCTCTGTTTCTTTTCTAGATTCAAATTGTGTAAGTTAACTCAGTACAATTATATAACTAAATATTATTTCACAGCAATAAACATAAGCCATGTTCACATGTGAGTCACCTTTAAGGTTCAAATCTTTTTACTAAGTCAGAAAAACTGCAAATGAGTCTGGGAGATAAGGCGCTGAAGCCCTCAGACACAATGGGAAGTACACTTAAACTAAGGGAAAAGAGGCTTTTCTTAAATGAACATACCATACATTCCTATTGCCAATATTTCCCATTCCCCAAGGAATCAATTTCAAACAAAGCTTTGGGATATCTCTATAATATTATTTAACATTCACCATACTGGGGTAGGTGGCATATAATATAATTTATTCATATTTGTTTTATATAACCAAATTCCAAAACAAAATTAAACTGGGTATAATTACATCACACATACCAACTTTGTTAACTTGAGCAAGCAATTAAACCTGATACAAAATGGGCAGATATAACTCCTGGGTAACAGAGAAACAATAAACATGCCCTAACTCCTACACAACTACATGTTAGCCAATCTAGTAACTTCCTTGCCTTTCCTAGATATAACTAGAAACAACATATTTTCATTCCCTTAAACATCTGTTATCTGCTGCCACCATGAAGCAAATATTGTAAGAACGCATAGAGCAAATAAGTGCACAAGCACATCAATTAAGTGAAAATCTATTAACTTCTACAATTTTGAAAGGTTCTTAGCTAATGATTGCAAATGACATAAATGTCTAAGTATCAAATGGGCCTACAAGTTCACTGGAAAAATAATACCATAGCCCACTTCTATGAGCCATATTGAGAACTGGCTATTTATTCAATATTGGTGCTCCCCAAATTCTTGCTACCAACATAAATGAATGTGGTAATGCAGCTATTTACAAGATTGTGTGTGTGTGTGTGTGTGTGTGTGTGTATTTTCTAGACAGGTTTCTCTGTGTAGCCCTGGCAGTCCTGGAACTAGCTCTGTAAACCAGGCTGCCCTAGAACTCACAGAAGAGATCTACCTGCCTCTGCCTCCCAAGGACTGGGATTAAAGGCGTGCACCACTACCTCCTAAGATTTCTTTTTTTTTTTTTTTTAAATGAAACCCATGTCCCTGTATTGCACTTACTTTGTAATGACTGCATTCTGTTAATGCTGTAAGACAAAGAAAGCCAGAGTAACAGCTGCCTGAGAGTATTGAGATTTAATCACAAAAATAGCAATAACACACCAGGAAGGAAAAATAATTGCCATTTTCTTTTGCTTCCATCATTTACAGGCAGTGGAACAAGAAAGAAACTGAATAATTATTTTATTAATAATTTTAAAAACAGTGTTGTTGTTAATACTGATATTAATGTTAACTACAATAAAACACTAAGTCAGGTACTAGAAAGCTGGCTTAGTGCTTAAGAAAATGCATTGCTCTTGCAGAAAATCCAAATTTAGTGCCCAGTACCCACACTCAGCAGCTTACAACCACCTATAACTCCAGCTTCAGTGGTTTCAAGGCCTCTTGCACTCTTGACAGCTACATTCACCTGTATACATACCCACATACAGACATACACATACATACAGTTAAAAATAATAAAAACAAATCTTACACAAACAAAAAACAAAAAGCTGGAGAGAGAGGCTCAGTGGTTAAAAGCACAGGTTACTCTTGGAGAGGACCTAGGTTCATGCAAGCAAAACATTCATCACATAAAATAAAAAGAAAACCCAAATCAGAAAGTGCTACATAATAGCAAGAGGACAACAGCTCCACAGTTCACCCTATGTCATCAAAAGGATGTCACAGGGATTAAATTAATAATGGTTTAGTAGCAAGTGCTTAGACAGTCACTAAATACACGGTGTTACTTAAGTGTCAGGACAAAATTTAAAGCGCCATTAAAAAAAAAAATCAAGTCAACTTACCCTTAATTTCTTCCACCAAAAGTTTATCGCATATCTGCTTCTCATATGTTTCTATATGTTCCAAAGATTCTTGAAATAAATCTGCCTCTCTCATCACTTGATTCTGATATAGTAACAGTTCGCTATATTCATAATCTATTTTGTTGGGAGGAACCTGGAAGAAAACAACCAAATCATCTTATTTGTGTTAACTATACAAATTAGTTACAGATCTTTACATTTATTTACTCAGGACCCATTTGCACAAACATAATCCAGAAGCAATTAAAAATAGGTTAATACATGATTAATTCTGTCTTTAAAGTAAAATAGGTGTATATGGCCAAGAGAAGAGGTGAACAGATCTTATATTCAGATATAAAAGTGGGTGACATCCTAAGGAATCTGCCAAAAATATTTTAAAGGAAAAACAGAACCAATAAAGGAGTTCAGCAAAGTTTTATACAAAGTTTCTTCAAGAAAATACTGTGAAGCAGGGCAGAGTGGAGTACACCTGTAATGCCAGCACTTGGGAAGTAGAAGCAGAAAGATCAGCCTCAGCTACAAAGCAAGTCTAAGACTAGCCTGGGTGACATGAGACCCTGTCTCAAAAAAATAGAGAAGACAATACTGCCAAGAGTGTGTCTGTTACCCCAGTACTCAGAAGCCTAAGACAACTGAACTACCATGAATTCAAAGTCAGGCTGGGCTACAGAAAGTAGTGGGTCAGCCAGGGTTATACAGCAAATCACTGTCTCAAAAAACAAAACAGAGGTGGTGACACACACACTCTAATCCCAACACTCAAAGACGCAGAGACAAGAGAACTGAGAGTTTAAGGCCAGCCTCAGAGAGAGGGGTGGGGGAGTGAGAGATGGAGAGAGGAAGGGAGGGAGGGAGGGTGGAAGAGAGGGAGGGAGGGAGGGAGGAAAAAGCTCTCTTGGACATCTATTCCTAAATTATGTGGCAAGGTCTAAGGAGAACCAAAGTGATCACCCTCTTGTTGGCCTTTAGACTGTACAAAAAAACAGGAAGACCTAAGGCAGTGTTTGTAAAACCTCTTGTAGAGTGTGGTGGGCATGGTCCAACACATTCATAGAAGAAAAAAAAAAAATCAACAAAACTACAAGTTGTTTTTTGACCAGATCAACAAAATCACTAACTTAACTTATAATCACCAAAGGGAAAAATAGACCAGTTATTAAAATCAGAAATTAAAGGAACATAACTACAGGCCTGAAGAGAGATTAAAATATCATAAAAATTAAATGGGAAAAAAATTAAGATAAAATGCACTAACTCCTGCAAAAACAAAAGCTTTTATAAAAACTGACTGAAGATACAAAAAAAAAAAAATCTAAATAGCAATAGGGAATAAACTGACAATAAACTTCCCACAAAGACTAGGACTAGATGGCAGCACAGTGCATTCTATAAAATAGTTACAGAATTAGTTCTAATTCTTCACGTGTCTTTCAAAACAGAGCAGCAGCAAACACTCTGAAACTTATGCCATGAGGCCAGTATTACCCCAATACCAAAGTAGGCATAAGCATCCAAAGAAAACTACAGACCAATATCATTTTGCCCAGGGTTCATGCTTTGGGGGTGGTGGGGGTATGTGTCTTTTGGTGGTGGTGGTTTTGTTTGGTTTTGAGACAAGGTCTCATTATGCAGACCAGGTTAGTATGGAACTCACAGAGATCTGCTGGCTCTGCCTTGCTGGAATTAAAGACATATGCCACCATACTCTGAGATGCTTTCTGTCATCATGACATAATCTAGAACCACCTGGGAAGAGAGTCACAATGAGGACTGTCTATCAGATCAACCTGTGGCCATGTCTGTGGGAGATTACCTCATCTGATGTGAGAGGATCCCCCTTCCCTGGACTTGGGGTCCTACGCTATAGAAGAGTGAAAAAAGCAAGCTAAAGACATAAACGCATGCATTCATTCTCTCTCTGCTCTTGACTATTGAAGTGACTAGCTGCTCAAGTTCCTGCTGCTTGACTTCCCAGCTATAAGACTGTAACCTGGAATTGTGAGCTAAAATTAACCCCTTTCTCCCCAACTTTTGTTTTTGTTTTTATTTTTCAAGACAGGGTTTCTCTGTGTGACAGCCCTAGTTGTCCTACAATTTGCTCTGTAGCCCAGGCTGGCCTCGAACTCACAGAGATCCGCCTGCCTCTGCCTCCCAAGTGCTGGGATTAAAGGTGTGCGCCACCACGCCCAACTCCCCTAAATTAGTTTTGCCAGGGTGCCTCATCACAGCAACAGGAAAGAAGTCATCTAATATCCCTTAGCCTCATTAATAATCAGGAAGACACAAATGGGTCAGGGAGACAGATAAGTGGGGAGGGAGTGCGTTAACAAGCTGAGCTTAGTTCCAGGAACCACAGGGTGTAAGGAGAGAACCAACTCCTCCAAGCTGTCCTCTACCCTCCACATGTGCACAAACACAAAGACATAAATACGTAATTATTATAAAGAAGAAAAATTACAAGAGCAAAACCTTTCATTCCCAGATGTAAAAAACCAATAAATAACTGGTACAAGTCACAAAATTCATGTAACAGTGCCAGTGGCTGTTTAAATTAGTAAAGCTACTCCACAAAGGGATAATACCAGATCTGGCAATACTTACAATCCCAGACCAGTTACACTTCTGTAATTCCAGTTTTAGATTTACATTGAAGACAAACACAAATGTAGCCATGAAACAGCAAACAAGGATGTTTATAATAAGTCCTGTTTTTAATAGAGACAAAGTAGAGTACACAAACTATAACTTATTCATACAACAGAACAAGACACAGTAATTTAAAAAGGACAAATCAGCCCTAAAGAATTAACATGGCTAAGTCTCCAAAAACGTTGAAGAAAAGAACTTATGGGCTGGGGAGATGGCTTAGTGAGTAACAGCACCTGCTATTAAGTTGACCAACAGTTGAGATCACGGAACCGGCATTAAAAGTGAGTGCATCACTGAATGCAGCTGCAGTCCCAGCACAAAGATAAGGAGAGGTGTGGTGCAGACAGACTGCTCAGTAGCGTGCAAGCCACCTAGTCTAAAAGACACAGCACAGCAGAAACAAAACAGACCCTGCCTCACAGCAAGGTGGAAGGCAAAAACTGACTTCTGAGGGTTTTCTGCTGACCACACACACACACATTCACAACACACATTTATAAACACACAAATAAAAAATAAAAACTACAAGGCTAGGAACAGTGATGCATGCCTATGACTCAAGCCCCCAGAAAGCTAAGCCTAAAGGATCTTGAGTTCAAGGCCAGCCTGGTCTATATGAGGAGATCCTGCCTTAAAAACAAACAAGCACACAAAACCTTTCACGTAACAATTTAAATATATGAACAAGTCTGTATCTTTTACAGGTTTATGTGTGACATAAATATGAATAGGAATTCTCTGCACCAATTTCAATAGTGGTTACCTCTGCAAAGGTACAGGGGAGAACTTAAACTACCTGTGTGTGTGTGTGTGTGTGTGTGTGTGTGTGTCTACACACACATATATACATATACATGTTTTTTAAGTAAAACCGTTAACAATTATAGAAAATGTTAACATATTTAAATGCTCTAACATGCTTTATATATTTATTTTTACATATAAGTTTACTACATTAATATAAAACAAAAAATATATACATCATTTCCATATCCCCAACTATATAAAGTTATATCATAGAAACAACTCCCCAACTTCCCAATTCTTTTCATTTTCATTTTTTTCTAGTTCTGAGGATAGATCCAGGGCTGTGCACCTAAAACACCACATACAAGACAAGCACTCGCCGGGTGGTGGTGGCGCACGCCTTTAATCCCAGCACTCGGGAGGCAGAGCCAGGCGGATCTCTGTGAGTTCGAGGCCAGCCTGGGCTACCAAGTGAGTTCCAGGAAAGGGGCAAAGCTACACAGAGAAACCCTGTCTCGGAAAAAAAAAAAAAAAAAGACAAGCACTCGACCTGAGCTGCATCCCTAGTCATCATATTTTCTTCCTTTATCCATCTGAATGTTGTTGAAATTATTACCCATTAGATTTAAATATTAGTTTATTTTACACTGTGACTCCTGCATTTTAACTTTTTCTAATTATTGAAATATTTTTCAAGTTTTTTCATAGTCTTCTAAGAAACACTGAAAGCTAAAAGCCAACTATTTTAGTCTGCAATAGAAGAAAATGTTGAAGTTCTTACTTGCTGTGTCTGTCTAAATTCTTCCAGTAGTTTTAACGCCATATCATAATCTTTCAGCAAATGGTACGCAATGGCATAGCCAATCCAGGAAGCGCGCTGTGTTGGGCGCAACTGAAGAAGCTGGTATCTTGTCTCCTTTGGGGTAAAAAAAAAAAAAAAAAAATTCTCTTAAAATGCTTTATCTAAATGTTTACATTTCACTGAATTTTAATAAACTTTAATAACACTGTAATTAACTCATTCAGTAAATGAGTTCCAAAATACGATAAAATGCATTTTGCATTTCTCATCTAAATTGTCTCTGTATTAGTAACACTAATGTCTTGTATTGCTCACTGTGAGGCTGTCACTATGAACTAGATTGTGAGGCTCGTGTCTTTGGTACCTTGTAAAAACTATCTATATACAATAAAAATGTCTTCTGATAAAATACCTTACAGAGTTAAGATTGTTTTTTATACTAGATTTTTAAAAATAAATGAAATTAGCTTATTTAGATTATTTTACATGTTTTCGCAAGTGCCACTACTTGCACACACAGTCTCATGGAGATTGTGAACTATAAGGAAGTAGAAAATATCTATTTAACTTGTTAAGTCTGTTCCATGTTTCAAGAAGTACCAGGAGAGAGCATCCTTTTCAGGTCCTCTCCGCTGTGTCTGGTCCCTCTGCACAGACCACCAGTTCCATCCCTTTCCCTTACTCAGGGCCTCTCCACTGTGTCTGGTCCCTCTGCACAGACCATCAAGTTCCATCCCTTTCCCTTACTCAGGTCCTCTCCGCTGTGTCTGGTCCCT